>VZSF01002277.1:1069503-1119255 GCA_013398295.1 Chionis minor
CCCCCCCCCCCCGCCCCCGCCCAGCAGGATGGGCAGGAAGAGAACTGGAAGGGTAAAAGTGAGAAAACTCATCGTTTGATAAGAACAGTTCAATAATTGAAAGAAATTGTAATGGAAAGGAAAATAACAAAAAGAGAGAAATAAATCCCAAGGAAGACAAGCGATGCAAATGGAAAACAATTGCTCACCACCAACCAACCGATGCCCAACCAATACCCAAGCAGCAGCCCCATGGCCAGCTTTCCACCCAGCTTTATATGCTGAGCATGACGTCATATGGCCATGGATATCCCTTTGGGCAGTTGGGGGCAGCTGGCCCAGCTGTGTCCCCTCATAGCTTTTTCCACACCCCCAACCTACTTGCTGGTGGGGTGCTGTGAGAAGCAGAAAAGGCCTTGAGGCTGTGTAAGCACTGCTCAGTAATAACTACAACACCCCTGAATTATCAACACTGTCTCCAGCACAAGTCCAAAACACAGGCCCATACTAGCTACTATGAAGAAAATTAACTCTACCCCAGCCAAAATCAGCACATTCTCCACCCCTTATTCCACACCATGCTCAGGTCCCATGCTATCCAATACACCCTCATGAACAACACATACCATACACAAGACCACGCCTCTGAAATGTCTGAAAAATGTGCATAAATGCCCACAAATTGTCCACTGAGTTTTAGTCCATGACTTTGGACTCCATTTGTTATGCTGGTCACTCAGGACAGGAGAGGCTGTGTGTTGTGTGGAGTCATTGGGCACCAAAGCCAGCTCAAGTCCGGTCACTGCTGCTCTCGCACTGCTCCTTCTCCTTCTAAGGATTATTCTCTACTGGTTCAGGTTGTTCCTGCTATAGTAATTCCTATAACATGCAACTCATATCATGGGTTACAACAATTTAAGAGGTATATCCATTACAACCTCCACCCTTGAACCAGACCATAGGGTTTAACATTGCAATTAACTCCTCCCCTTGCCGCTAGTCTGGCTAGCAACAAGGGGTCCCTGCTATAGGAACTCCCATAACATGAAACTCAAATCATGGATTATTTTCACCCAGGATTAAATCACCTTGAGGTACACATTGGACTTCCAAATCCTTTTGCATTACCAACCAAGTGCACCAAGGTCCTTGAGCAAAAACCATCCCACAAATAGGTTTACCCTTTCCTGAGGAAGGAATAAACCAGACTTTTTTCCCCAGCAAGTTCCTTATGTGGACTGCTGGGATCTTATCTCCTTCCACAGTGCACAGGAGTTTTGATTGGACAGGGCCAGGTCGACTGGCAGATCCCCTAGCATTAACTGGCCAAGCGCCTTCTGCTAAATGTGTATCCCAATGCTTGAATGTCCCAGCACCCATTGCTCTCAGCGTAGTTTTTAACAGTCCATTGTATCATTCATTTTTCCCGGAGGTTGGTGCATGATAGATGATGTGATACACCCAGTCAATACCATGCTCCTTGGCCCAGGTGTCTATGAGGTTGTTTCGGAAATGAGTCCCGTTGTGTGATTCAGTTCCTTCAGGGGTGCCATGTCGCTCTAAGATTTGCTTTTCAAGGCCTAAGACAGTATTCTGGGCAGTGGCATGGGGCACACGGTATGTTTCCAATCACCTAGTAGTCACTTCCACTATTGTAAGCACACGCTGCTTGCCATGGCGCGTTCACAGTAGTGTGACATAATCAACTGGCCAGGCTTTCCCATATTGATATTTCAGCCATCATCCTCTATACCAAAAAGACTTTAGCTGCTTAGCTTGTTTGACTATGGCACATGTTTGACATTCATGGATAACCTGTCCAGTGGCACCAATAGTCCACCCCTCGATGGTGAGACTATTTGTATGTTGCATCACTTCCTAAATGGCCTGAGGTGCCATGGGCCCATTGAGCTATAAATAGCTGACCCTTGTGTTCCCAATGCAGATCCACCTAAGCCACTTCAATTCCAGCAGCCTAGTCCACCTGAT
Organism: Chionis minor; assembly: GCA_013398295.1. Classification (NCBI taxonomy): domain Eukaryota; kingdom Metazoa; phylum Chordata; class Aves; order Charadriiformes; family Chionidae; genus Chionis; species Chionis minor. Next base: position 1,071,472 of record VZSF01002277.1, read on the forward strand.
CACTGTTTTGATGTTCTTCAGTGGCCCGACTCTTCGGTATGCCAGCATCTATGTGACATATTTTTACAACCAGGTTCTCCAGCCGAGCAGCTAATCTTGCCGTAATTCAGCAGCCCAGATGGGTTTACCACTGCACTGCCAGTTGCTCCGCTTCCACTGCTGTAGCCACCCCCACAGAGCATTTGCCACCATCCACGCATCTGTAGAGAGGTAAGTACTGGCCATTTTTCTCATTCAGCAATATCTAATGCTACCTGGATGGCCTTCNTAAGAACAGTTCAATAATTGAAAGAAATTGTAATGGAAAGGAAAATAACAAAAAGAGAGAAATAAATCCCAAGGAAGACAAGCGATGCAAATGGAAAACAATTGCTCACCACCAACCAACCGATGCCCAACCAATACCCAAGCAGCAGCCCCATGGCCAGCTTTCCACCCAGCTTTATATGCTGAGCATGACGTCATATGGCCATGGATATCCCTTTGGGCAGTTGGGGGCAGCTGGCCCAGCTGTGTCCCCTCATAGCTTTTTCCACACCCCCAACCTACTTGCTGGTGGGGTGCTGTGAGAAGCAGAAAAGGCCTTGAGGCTGTGTAAGCACTGCTCAGTAATAACTACAACACCCCTGAATTATCAACACTGTCTCCAGCACAAGTCCAAAACACAGGCCCATACTAGCTACTATGAAGAAAATTAACTCTACCCCAGCCNAATTATCTCTACCCCAGCCAAAATCAGCACATTCTCCACCCCTTATTCCACACCATGCTCAGGTCCCATGCTATCCAATACACCCTCATGAACAACACATACCATACACAAGACCACGCCTCTGAAATGTCTGAAAAATGTGCATAAATGCCCACAAATTGTCCACTGAGTTTTAGTCCATGACTTTGGACTCCATTTGTTATGCTGGTCACTCAGGACAGGAGAGGCTGTGTGTTGTGTGGAGTCATTGGGCACCAAAGCCAGCTCAAGTCCGGTCACTGCTGCTCTCGCACTGCTCCTTCTCCTTCTAAGGATTATTCTCTACTGGTTCAGGTTGTTCCTGCTATAGTAATTCCTATAACATGCAACTCATATCATGGGTTACAACAATTTAAGAGGTATATCCATTACAACCTCCACCCTTGAACCAGACCATAGGGTTTAACATTGCAATTAACTCCTCCCCTTGCCGCTAGTCTGGCTAGCAACAAGGGGTCCCTGCTATAGGAACTCCCATAACATGAAACTCAAATCATGGATTATTTTCACCCAGGATTAAATCACCTTGAGGTACACATTGGACTTCCAAATCCTTTTGCATTACCAACCAAGTGCACCAAGGTCCTTGAGCAAAAACCATCCCACAAATAGGTTTACCCTTTCCTGAGGAAGGAATAAACCAGACTTTTTTCCCCAGCAAGTTCCTTATGTGGACTGCTGGGATCTTATCTCCTTCCACAGTGCACAGGAGTTTTGATTGGACAGGGCCAGGTCGACTGGCAGATCCCCTAGCATTAACTGGCCAAGCGCCTTCTGCTAAATGTGTATCCCAATGCTTGAATGTCCCAGCACCCATTGCTCTCAGCGTAGTTTTTAACAGTCCATTGTATCATTCATTTTTCCCGGAGGTTGGTGCATGATAGATGATGTGATACACCCAGTCAATACCATGCTCCTTGGCCCAGGTGTCTATGAGGTTGTTTCGGAAATGAGTCCCGTTGTGTGATTCAGTTCCTTCAGGGGTGCCATGTCGCTCTAAGATTTGCTTTTCAAGGCCTAAGACAGTATTCTGGGCAGTGGCATGGGGCACACGGTATGTTTCCAATCACCTAGTAGTCACTTCCACTATTGTAAGCACACGCTGCTTGCCATGGCGCGTTCACAGTAGTGTGACATAATCAACTGGCCAGGCTTTCCCATATTGATATTTCAGCCATCATCCTCTATACCAAAAAGACTTTAGCTGCTTAGCTTGTTTGACTATGGCACATGTTTGACATTCATGGATAACCTGTCCAGTGGCACCAATAGTCCACCCCTCGATGGTGAGACTATTTGTATGTTGCATCACTTCCTAAATGGCCTGAGGTGCCATGGGCCCATTGAGCTATAAATAGCTGACCCTTGTGTTCCCAATGCAGATCCACCTAAGCCACTTCAATTCCAGCAGCCTAGTCCACCTGATCACTGTTTTGATGTTCTTCAGTGGCCCGACTCTTCGGTATGCCAGCATCTATGTGACATATTTTTACAACCAGGTTCTCCAGCCGAGCAGCTAATCTTGCCGTAATTCAGCAGCCCAGATGGGTTTACCACTGCACTGCCAGTTGCTCCGCTTCCACTGCTGTAGCCACCCCCACAGAGCATTTGCCACCATCCACGCATCTGTAGAGAGGTAAGTACTGGCCATTTTTCTCATTCAGCAATATCTAATGCTACCTGGATGGCCTTCACCTCTGCAAACTGGCTTGATTCACCTTGTACTTCAGCTGTTTCTGCGTCTTGCTGTGTAGGACTCCACACAGCAGCTTTTCACCTTCTTTGTTTTCCCACAATACGACAGGATCTGGCTGTAAAAAGGGCATATTGCTTTTCATTTTCTGGTAATTTAGTATACGGAGGGTCCTCTTCAGCATGAGTCACCTCCTCTGGAGACACCCCGAAGTTCTGGCCCACCGGCCAGTCCATGATCACATCCTGAATTCCTGGGCAGTCTGGGCTTCCCATTTGATTCCCAGTGCGACCCACTTTCCCCACATAGTATCTGTTGCATGATGTGTAGAGGGGACTCTCCCTTTGAACATCCAGCCCAGCCCAGCCCAGGCAATCGAGGTGCCAAAAGGACCTGTACTTCAGTACCAACCACTTCTGAAGTGGCTCGAATTCCTTCATATATTGCTAATATTTCATTTTTAGCTGGCATGTAACAGGCTTCAGATCCTCTATATCCCCAGGTCCAAAATCCTAGGGGTCAACCTTGAGTCTCTCCACGTGCTTTCTGCCAAAGATTCCAGGTGGAACTGTTATCCCTGCCTGAGGTGTAGAGCACATTTTTCAGATCTTATCCTGTCCGGACTGGCCCAAGTGCTACTGCACGAACTATTTCCCATTTAATTTGTTCAAAAGCTTGCTGCTGCTCAGGGTCCCATTCAAAGGCCTTCTTGTTCTGGCTCACTCGATAGATAGGGCTTACAATCACACTATAATCTGGAATATGCAATCTCCAAAAACCCAGGACACCTAAGAAAGTTTGTGTTTCTTTTTTGTTCGTTGGTGGAGACATAGCTGTTTTTTTACTGATCACATCCAGTGGGATATGACAACACTCCTCTTGCCATTTTATTCCTAAAAACTGGATTTCCTGTGCAGGTCCTTTGACCTTACTTTGGTTTATAGCAAAACTAGCTTTCAAAAGAATCTGGATTATTCTTCTCTCCTTCTTAAACACCTCCTCTGCTGTGATGCCCCACATAATGATGTCGTCAATATACTGCAGGTGTCTGGGAGCTTCACCTTCTTCCAGTGTAGTCTGTATTAATTGGCAAATGGTAGGGCTGTGCTTCGCAGTCGATTCCAGGTGTACTAGACGCCCTCGGTCTGAAAGCAAACTGTGGCCTGCACTCCACGGCCAGAAGGATTGAGAAAAACACATTGGTGACATCAATTGCTGCATACCATTTGGCAGCCTTTGACTCCAGTTCATATTGGAGTTCTAGCATGTCTGGTACAGCAGCGCTCAGAGGTGGTGTAACTTCACTCCGGCCATGACAGCCCACTGTTAGCCTCCACTCTCCATTAGATTTTCACACGGGGCATATAGGACTATTAAAGTGTGAACAAATCCTACTGCTCACTCCTTGACTCTCCAGTCACCACATCAACTTACAGATGGGAACCAGGGAGTCTGAATTGGTGCAATATTGTCACTGGTGCACTGTCATGGTAGCAATTGGGACCTGCTGTTCTTCAACCTGCAGCAACCCCACCACAGATAGATCCTCTGAGAGACGAGGCAAACTAGACAGCTCTTTAATCTTCTCCATACTCAATGCAGCTATGCCAAAAGCCCACTGGTACCCTTTTGGGTCTTTCAAGTACCTGAGGTAGTCTATACCAAGGACACATGGAGTCTCTGGACCAGTTAGATAGGATGCTTTTGCCGCTCCTTCCCAGTTCGGCTAACTGCAGCCTGCAACACAGATCTCGGGATCCTCCCATCACTCCAGAAAGACAGACAGATTCTGCCTCTTAGTAATCTGATGGTATTAGAGTAGACTGTGCACTGGTGTCCATTAGAGCTTTTGACTCCTGTGGGCCTGATGTGCCAGGCCATCAAATCCACACAGTCCAGTAAATGTGGTTGTCTGTTTCCTCTGCCTGGACGAAGGCAGGGCCTCTCTTCCTGGTCAGAGTCTTCATTTCCTGATTTTTGTAACTGCAAAACAGAAGTCCCTTCATCAGGGTCAAAAGTATGATCAGCCCTTCTACTCTGCCCAACAGACACTGGAGCAGTAATTTTCCTGGATGGATGCTTTTTGACTGTTGTTTTTCCTTTAAACTCCCGTACCCCCGCTTCTAGTCTCTGGGTAGGTTCTCCATCTCGCTTCCTCATATGCTTCCTCTGGTCATGCAGGAAGAATCACGGGGATGCACGTGGTGTGTGCCACCTGCACCCTTTCCCTTGAACAGAAAAAGGCTGACTCTTAACAGCTGAGGCCTTAGTTGAGTTCATAAGGAAGACCTACCCTTCTCAGCTTGCTCAAACATTTTCTGGGTCAGTCTGTCCACAGCCGAGACACAGGCACACATGGAGGGAGTGAGATTATCTTTGTATTCTCAAAGTTATCTGTCCAGTTCATCTATAGTTGGCGTGCCCATGTCTGTCCAGCTCATTACCAACAAGGTGTGGGTGTATGACACCGGTGCACTTCGTATAAACTTTTGCTGCATGGATCGCGTGCACCAAATTTCATCTGGGTCTTTGGATGCCTGGTTGTTGCAGATCACCTTGAACATGGCTAATTCCCTCAGATACTGGATAATTCCCTCAACATTGGTCCATCTGCTTCAGGAATTTGCAGGTTCTTCCTTGAAGGGATACCTGTCCTTCACACTTGACAGGAGTCACTGACAAAGAATAAGGACTCCTGCCTTTTTCCCAATCCTTTTGTCAATGGCCTTATCCTTAGCAATGGATCCTAGCTGCTGGATTTCCTCACCCTCTAATTCCTGACTACTGGCCCCAACATTCCAGCATCGGAGTAACCAGCTGAGAATTAACTCACCTGCTCGACGGCCAGAATCCTTTTGCATTTGTCACAGCTCACTTAGGGACAGGGATCAGGTGGTTTCTGTCTCATTTACGATTTCAGCCTCTTCCTCCTCCTGTCCTTGTGACTGCTCTGCTGCAAAATAAAGCTGCCTCTTCTGACTCTTTCTCCTGCTCCCTCTTAGGAGAAGCTTCTTCATCCCTTACTAAATGAGCTGACTTCCGTTTCCATTGTTTCTTTTTTAGCTATAGCGGTGAGTGATGAAGTGTCTGATTTATCCACAATGTCTGTTGGTCGTTTTCCCTCTCTTCCCCTGAGGGTGCTACGTAATATCGAGCAGTGTTTGGTAGATACTAGCCAGGGCCCAGCGCGGTGTGGTAAATTGCACCTCTTTGGAATACCCACAGCTTTTTTTTTTTTAATTTCCAAACGTTTCATCACTTAATCAAGATCCTGTAGTTGTTCAGGAGTGAAATTCCAGACCACTGGAGGCGAGAAGTTCTCTAGGTACCTGCCCATATCCTCTCTCCCACATTTCATGCCACCTATGACCATACTGTCACAGAGCCTGAGTCATATTCCTAAATTGCTTGTTAGCCTCAGACAAAACCAAAAAAATACTTCCAAGAAACACCAATAGAAGTATCTTAACTACCCAAGGATGTTCAAGATACTGGTACGTTATTATAACGAGACAAAAAACATCACAGAAGAAGGTAGCGAAGGTGCCGTTCTGTATTTCTTCCACAAAAAACCTTTCAGAAGAAGAAGTATACTTGTTAATTGTCTCCAGGAGTTGGTACCCAAAGTACAGCAATGGCATCATTACAGAGCCCAAATACCAGATTAAGCTCAAGGTCAGTGTTTTAATAAGAAATCTCCCAGGCAAAACTTGACTAATCACTACAGAGCACAGCAAACTGCAAAAGCCAACACCAATCTTTAACACATACAGCAAGAAAAAGGAGCATGGTGCAGATCAGATAAACTAATATGGAGAACAGATGAATCAATATCGTGACCTGCAACTCGTAACAGACATAAATCCCTTCTAATATGCTCTGGTCAATCTGTTATTATCTCAAACCCTTTGAGCCCCATGTTGTGCACCAAAAAAGAACTGTTGTGGTTTAAGTCCAGGTGGCAGCTAAACACCACACAGCCGCCCGCTCAACCCCCACCAGCAGGATGGGGAGGAAGAGAATTGGAAGGGTAAAAGTGAGAAAACTTGTGGTTGAGATAAGAACAGTTTAATAATTGGAAAATTAATAATAACAACAACAACAACAACAGTACTAATGGAAAAGAAAATAAAGTAACTGAAAGAGAAATAAATCCCAAGAAAGACAAGCAATGCAAATGGAAAACAATTGCTCACCACCAACCAACCGATGCCCAACCAATACTCAAGCAGCAGCCCCATGGCCAGCTTTCCACCCAGCTTTATATGCTGAGCATGACGTCATATGGCCATGGATATCCCTTTGGGCAGTTGGGGGCAGCTGGCCCAGCTGTGTCCCCTCATAGCTTTTTCCACACCCCCAACCTACTTGCTGGTGGGGTGCTGTGAGAAGCAGAAAAGGCCTTGAGGCTGTGTAAGCACTGCTCAGTAATAACTACAACACCCCTGAATTATCAACACTGTCTCCAGCACAAGTCCAAAACACAGGCCCATACTAGCTACTATGAAGAAAATTAACTCTACCCCAGCCAAAACCAGCACGCTAAAAAAGGCAACCCCCAGAAAAATGAGTAGAGATTTTGAACATTATATATCTAATGAGCACTGGTTTTCATATTTTAGCACCACTGTTTATCAAGATACAGTATGTGTTTACATGGGACCAGTTTAATTACAAATGGAAAGGGAAATATGAGGTACTTGTAAACATCATTAATATTACGGGACGCAGCACAATCATTATAGACTTTAAAAAAAGCAAAAGTGATTCTGACCAAAAGAACTATCCTGACACAAAAACTCTTATTTTCAGATCAGGCTGAGTTACAAGCACAGCTCTGTCTCACAGCAACGTAAATATTGCATGTGCGTTCCTATATTTAGCCATCCCATGAACTATAGATTAAAAGAAGCAGCTAGATATTGTCTGTAAAAGAGTAATTTTCTGGACCTTAGCATAAAAATAAACCAAAACAATCCATGGTGAGGAAGGGGAGGAGGTAAGTTTTGCTCTTCCAGTCATTTAATCCTTTGTTCTCTCTTTTCCTAGTACAAGACTTGACAAAGGCAGCATAGTATTATCCCATCATTTTGAGTGCAGGCTCTCAATTGTTTTGGTAATGAATTATACACCAAGGGTTCAGGAAATCTTGAAAACTGAAACAAACACATGAGTGTTTTCCACTGATCTTCTCTAATTAGCAACTCTTGATAGACCAGCAGCACACAATTTCAGAATGGTGAGAACCTACAATATACGCACATGATACACTAAAGTGAAGCAGGGATACCAAAATTGCTAGCCCTCCAAAGCAGAAACTAATATATCACCTGAAAGTGACATGGAGTTCAAGCAACAGATAACGGACAGATTTCTAAGGCAAGCAGGTGGCTGAAAATTCATCTATCTTCAAGACAACTCTGCTAAAATCCAGGAACACTCACCTTCAACAAAACTGACAAGGCAGCCTTCTATCCCTGCCATTCCCCGGCAGCGTGGACGGGAATGTGTGGAAGCTAAGGCAGAGATCCTGAGGGCTGCTGATCTTTCACTGTGTTGCACTATCTAAGAAACATATCCTAGAGGTATAAATTAGAGTAAACCTTAGGCCGCTGTGAGTTACGGTTACTAAAGAAACTGCACAAAATGAGCTTGTGGCCCCGAGTCCTGACTCTCCACATGGTACCTCTGCTGCTCCAGCTAGGTACGCTTCAGTGGCAGGAAAGTGCCTTACATCAATCACGCTCATTTTAAAGGAGAGATTAGAGACAAAAAAAAAAACCCCAAAACCCTTAAAAAAATAATGCTCATTATGATCTACTATTAATTCTACAATCTGTATTCAAACTACTGAAATTGACATTAGAAAAATAATGGTAATAAAGCCACATTCCTTTTTAGGAAGCTCAACAAACGAAGAAATAGCATGTCTCCCAACTTCAGTCTCCACTTTCACTACATGACACAGGGAAGTTCTGATTTAATTGTAAAAACCACTGCTGCCAAACCTGTTTTCAGTAACTGCTGGAAGTTTGCTTGTGTACAGAGGACAACTTATCTTTGATCCCTCAGTGGTGCAAAAATAATCCTCCATTTACTTGCTTCTTTGTACTTCTCAGATTTTCAATTTGCTAGTGCTGGCCCAGCGTGGGGATGTTTTGTTTATTCTGGGGTGACGGCTCTGTTCCTACATCACAAGTAACATCCCTTGGGGCTGACAACCCATAGCAGTGACCACGGGCAGCTAAACAGCAGTTGCTTGTCTTATTGCAGGAATTTCTTTTCTTTATAGTCCATGCTTGTGTGCTTTGTTTACTCATATTTTCACTCTTGTTTCCTCCCTAAATACACATCTTTTCTGGAGTCTAACTTTTTAATTGTCTTAGTTCATCATCTTGATTTCCTGTTCCTTGCCAACAGGAACAATTAGTCCTGCCCACTGTTAGGCTTGCATCACAACCCTAAATTTCAAGTAAGCATCACTAAAGTACACCTGATATGCTGAAGAAATGCTCCTCTTTGGTCACTGAATTCAACTTCTCCTGTCAGAGGCAACCACATCATGTATTTACTTTCCTAAACTGATCAGTTTCATCATTACCAATGATAGGAAGCCAAAATCTGAGATGGGGGTGGGGTGGGTTTGGGTTTTTTTGGGGCGGGGGGGGAGCGCCATACAAAAAAACCCCCAACCCTTATTTTCAAGGTTTTCATCTAGACATGACTGCAAATGCATTGCATCCAAAAGCAGCTGATATTAGGTCAATGAGCTCTCTGCACTGTCTCCATTTCAGTGTCTCATTGTCAGTAGCAACAAGAGCTTTACCAAAGAAAAATATTGAGAAATGTCAAGAGACATCTCAGAGCAGAGACTGTCAAAAGAACTCTTTATTAACGAAGGCTGCTTACATGAGTAAAGCTGTTTGGTATTCAGAAGCCAGGACAGGAGGAGAAAGCACACGTACATACTCTGAACACTTTCCAGGCAGAAAAAACAATTAAAATTATTTCATAAATGCAAATGCATCGATACCATAAACTCTTAGAAGCAAGTATTATTGGCAAAACTCTAATCCAATTATTAGCAGTAACAAAATATACATATATGCTGCACATTTTCAATGCATCAAACACATAGCCCATAAAACAACAAAAACCAGGCATCAGCCATGTAGTTGAAAACGTAACATAAACAGGCTTAACAGACATGGATTTTAATTTGTCTAGAAAAGTATTTCCCTTGCTTTTTCACAACTGTTTGTTTTGAAAGGCGATAAATATTTAAATATCATTAATAAAAAGCCATTATTTAACTGACAGTCATGAAATCATACTCTGAATGTAAAGTCTTTGAGACAAAATAATTCTGTCCTAGCACAGCAAATGCTTAGTTACTAGTGAACATATAGAGCAACAGCAGAACACTTCACACTCAGTGAAGTTTGTAATAATATTCTGCTTCAGTAAGAATCTAGAAGTAAAAAAATGGGATATTTAACAAGCTATGCAGGATTTATTACCTTTGAGATGTTACTCTAATTTGCAAGATATAATCAGGTTTCCAAGGAACAATGCTAAAATGTAATAAAGGGTCCAGATCTGATTCCTTAGCAACTCCTTCCATTTAATCATAAAAACAAGATAAATCCATTTTACCAAAAAATGAAAAGATGGACTAAGCAGATAGGAAACAAATCAGTTAAGTACAGACATCAGAAACTAAAGTATGAGGTGGCATACAAATCCTGTGGTTGACAGAGATAAATCTGTCAGATAAATTCAGAAGAATTAGAACTGACACTAAAACTAAGGCTTGAGCAGAAGATAGTACCAGTGCACAACAGGAAGACTGAAGGAGAGATGTTTTAGACTTGTCTCCGCTTTGAAAATCCCCTAGCTTTATTGATTTGTGTCACCACTTCATCATCATTTTTAAAATAGCATATTTCAGAAAATACTACGTTCCTTTAAACTGGCATTTTGAGAACTGATATTATTTGCATTGCCTGACAGGGCATTCTGAAAAATAGCAATATTTCAGCGTTCCTGTGAAATAACACACATATCTAGTTCAAAAGAAAACCCTACATAACATACAATAAGCAAATGTTCACTTGCTGTGAACACAAACTTTCTAGCAGGGGATGACAGTATAGTTTTCCTATAGCTCCAAACAAGCTGTTTCTGCCTTACCAAATAAGGGTAATATTTTCTGTGTCATAAGAGCCAAGCAAATCAGGAGTAATACACAAATTAATTGTTAATAAAACTATCTGTGAGCCTGGTGCACTTTGTTTCTTCTCAGGAGAGCAACAAGTTCAGAAAGTCTTGGACATCACTGCTGCTAGCGGCTGCCAAAGAGGTGTTTTTCCATTCTCTGCAGACCACTGAAGTGAGCCATCCGCCAGCCACCCCTCTTCCCACTGACGGTAGACGCGCACATCAGCCAGTCCTCACTCCTCCTCACACATGAACTGTAACTAACTATTCTTCTGTGACTTGGAGAGCAACAGGGCAAAAATTAACAAAGCAAGGAAATTACCAACAAACTACGCTAGTTCTAAAAACGTCTTTCTTGTAGTATGCTTAACCATCACAAGGAATACAATACAGTGGCTACCACACTTATTAAGTCACTTTGTCATTCCGTAATGCCCTAGAATGCCTAAGGATGAAGACATAAAAGATTGAACATCTAAACCAGTTCCTCTCAGTACAGTCTGATGATCAAGGGAGATGACGAGAAGGGAATTTAAGAAAGGGCCATTAACAATTATTTGGCAAAAGAGGAAAACCATCAATGAGTGCAAAAAAAAAAAGAGGAAAAAACCAGATGTTTATGTTGATACACCTGATGTGGTTACAAATTAAGAGTATACATTCAATTCTACTTCCCCCTAAACGCCACAGTTTTGTCACAAGCGATGAGTTATTACAAGCTCAGCATCTCAGCGTAACAGAGGTACTAACTCAGCACTATGGAATCTGTGCGATTTGCCAGACCAAACAATGACCTTTATATTGGACAGTTTCTTCAACTACCCTTCAGGTGGAGGACTCATTTATGGATTTCTTTGCACACAGCTGGTTGCAGTACGGTCAGTTGATGCAAAGCAGCATGGAACATAAGTATTATTTATCAAATGTTTAAAGGCCAAAAACTGTGCAATAGCATTAGCAGATACGCTGAAACATGAATGTGTCACATGAAGAGTTAATGCACTCCTCCCCCACTACCTCAACTTATTATTTGAAGCAATAGCCTTCTGATTATTGCAATATTTCAGTCTCAGAAGAAAAAAAAAAACAAAACCACCACGTGCTAAGATTTTTATGCAGTGAAATTCCTCCCTGTACCAGAGATAATCTTTAATTCAGTTCGACATACTGTTTTCATTACAACAAGCTACAAATTACTGCCAGCATAATCATAACAGGTAAGGATTATGTTAAACCATATTCTCAGCTGATGGCCTAGCCTTTCTTTAAGTGATGTCCTGACTTTCTCCAAATAAATTAACCCATCCAGTAAACATGTTGACATTTTATCTCAAAAGAGAGAACCACACAGTAAATAAAGCGTTATATAAATATGGGTCAGCAGTGACTCGGCAAAGTTTTACTATTGATGCAAATATTTCTGGTATGAAAAATGGATGAATGCTGTAGGAGTGAAGAACGCTTCTGTGAAGAACAAACAGGGCAGGCTGATACCTATACCTTAACACTTGGGCAAGTGTTGTATTTGATAAGAATGCAGAAAATGGATACAACTGGGTTAAAACCTTTGAGGCTACTACTTTTTAGAAAGTGAAGCAGGAAGAGAATACAGGAGAAAACAAATTTCTTAAAGAGTTTGCTCTAGGGTGCTTATATATGTTTGTTTATATGTGTGTGTACATCTACATCTACAAGTGTACATCTACAAGTACCTGAAAGGAGGTTGTAAAAAGGTGGGGGCCAATCTCTGCTCCCAAGTAACTGGTGACAGGACAAGAGAAAATGGCCTCAAGCTTCGCCAGGGGAGATTTAGATTGGATATCAGGAAAAAGTTCTTCACAGAAAGGGTTGTAAAACATTGGAACAGGCTGCCCAGGGAAGTGGTGGAATCACCATCCCTGGAGGTATTTAAAAGACGGGTAGACATGGTGCTGAGGGACATGGTTTAGGGGTAGTTTTGGCAGAGTCAGGTTTATGGTTGGACTCGATGATCTTAAATGTGTCTTCCAACCCGGGTGATTCTGTGATTCTATGTGTCTGTACATACATGTATATGTGTGCATTTGTGCGTGTACAGAAAACACCATTGGGTAATCATTTAAAACACTGCACAGAAAAAATAAAGTACCTTCCATTCTCTCAGATACATATTTCAAAGAACAAGAAAAAAAAATAAAAGCTGCTCAAAAACATCATATAGAAGTATGAGCTTGTGTCTTCCCACTCTCCCTAACACACTAAAAAGGCAGCAGGAATAAACAAAGATTATTGACTGCACATTCAGCAAAAACACAGAACTTCCATATTAGACAAAATTCAGGCTAACGCAATATACCAAATACTCAAGAGTAGACTTTACTTAAAAGATCCTAGAAAAAAAATAACGGATCTGAAGCATCATTATTACTGAGGGGTATTAGACACATAGCCCGGTCTTTTGCATTGGGAGCTCAGCTGGAAAGTGACTGGGCCTTTCCATCGTCTCCTCTCATGGCTTTCTGCCGGAGAAAGGGATTCAACCAAAGGAGCCAAGGAGCTGACACTGAGGTCATTCAAAGCTGTGGGCAGACACCTATGCCACCACCCTACAATTCCCAGGGAAAGTTCACAGTGTGGGATGGAGATGAAGGCTGAGGAGCAGAAGAGGAAGGCTGCCTAATCTAAAATGAGTCACTCAGGTTAAAACATTGGGAAATACGCTGGAGAGTACATTGCCAGCTAGCAGCCCAAACCCAAACTATTACAAAATCCCAAAGCTGCAACTGAACAAACACTTTAAAATCCTTAAACCGTTCTGGGTACCTAAAATCTATTTCAGTAAGTTAAATGACCACCTCAAACACAAAGGAAAATACAGAGCAAATAGAGAAAAGATGCAGCTATGGGATTTAAGAACTGACAAGCAAGAGATTTTCACTCTGCATCTAATTCAGTTAACCAGAGATTGCCAGCGACACAGCTGTTGCTCTCCTGCTTGCTCCGCTCTCCCTCACGTGTCGCAGAGCCCATGACCCCGTTGCTACCGTGCAGGGAAGTGGGGAGGCAGAGAAGTGCAAGGCAGATCGATCGGTCTTACAGAAAGCTACTGCCTCACACACACACCCTGAATAACTCTCTGTTAGAGTTATTCTCTATTAGAAGAGAATCAGCTCTTACAAGAGAATAGCTCTTCTAATCCAACCCTCCATAGTGCTGTGTGATCACCAGGGCTTTCGTGTTAAAGTCATGAAGAAGACAGCTACAATGATGTCCCTTTTGGTACCAGCCTACAGTGGCAGCGGGTAATGTGAAATCACAAATCAAGGACACATCACCTCTCACCCCTCTCCTGTAGCCCAGCTGAACCGCTGAGGACTGTAGCACTACCTGAGAATTAGCAACTACAGAACGGGCTCCAGTTATTCCCCTTCTGACCCAGAAAAGCTGGCAATTCCCTCAGACCCAGCTAAAGCAGGAACACACTCACGCACAGCTCCACAGCCTTTTAGAGTAATCAGTTATGTTTCTAAAATCCGCTAGCGCCTCGAAGCTGACAAGCCTCGAGTGATGCACAGAACAGGGCAGGCTGGAGGGAGGAAGGCACAGCGATCACCACTTCGTGCTTCTTCCACTCACAACACCAGTCCTAGGTTAGCTGGGGTTAGGCTTCCTTCTCTCCTTAAACGCATCGGGGCACAAGACCCACAGTGCCATGTAAAACAGGATCGTACGGGATTATAGCTGCCCAGCCCCCAACCCCCAGAAAGCAATCTGGATTACCCAAACTCCAGCTACTTAATCTCAGGCACATCTTCCTCTTCAGTCCATAAATTCTGCCTGTCGCTACAAGGCATGCCTAAACGTGCACTGGCAGGGCTGGGGAGCCTAGTTCCCCTTCCATCCAAGGCCAGAGAGCAAATCTTCTGTGGTTTAGCGATTCCCACTGCCTGGTCTTAGGTGCCTTCTTCCAGAGTAGGTGGATCACACTTTGGAGACATTTAATGCTTCTCCATGACAGAAAAAAATAGCCTTGCCACATACACGACGTACGTTGAGCAAATTTGTGAGGGACAAGCAACTGAATTTTTAGATGATGCAACACCTACAAAGGAAGGAAGCTGATTATATTACCTGGATAGAAGGAAATGCTCTAATTAACCTTCTAATTGGAATAAAACAGTGCAACTAAATTGTACTCTGAACTTTATCTCTGAAAAAAAAATTAATTTTTAGAAGTCACTTGCACATCTTTGATCACTGATTTGATATCCCTTGACAACTTAATTATATCAAAATGTAATTAATTCTTTACATTAGGCATAGATCAATTAATTGCCGAGTTTGGTCAGGCAGCTTCTGCTATGGGACGTCTCCTCTGGGATTTATTTATCATTGGTCAATGAAAGTATTACTCCCAAATTCATCTAAAGCATCTGTTATTAGTGACTTGTATCAGAAACTTTCTTGGATTCACTTTGAAGCAGAGAATTGCAATTGGGCTTGCTTCTATTTTATCTTCTGGGAAGCTGATAGGACATTGTTTCCTGGATAAAAAGTTCTTAACTATGGAATTGACAGACATTAAATTTTAGAGTAGTGAGGGGAAAAAAAAATAGTCTCCATATATTCCTCCACACCTGCAAATCTGTTCTATTAACAGCATGAGGAAAACCTTACAGAATGAGCTCTGAAATAAAACTGCCACTACCAGTTGACAGACACTACCTGGTCTCATACATCACTTGCTATTGAAGGAGAGTGTTAAAAAACCCCTTTGTAGTCTTAACAATAGTTGAGACCATTGTGACTTTTGGGAAGTGTCTTCATTCCTGTTTTCACTAAGAATGTTTTTGTCCTATTTTCACTGAGATATCTTGTTGCTAAATTATCCACCAAAAAAAAAAAAAGAAAATGGAGTTAAACAGGTGACATTAAACTTAGCATCAGTAACTGGCCTCTCAAGGATGTAGGAAAATAGTTTATGTGAACCATCCTGCTATTTTTTTATTAAAATGTGATCCATATCTTTTCCAGAGATAGGAGGAAGGTGTGTTGCCTCCAATTTTACTGCAGCTGGGAAGCTAATATTGCCTCCCTGGTAAAACACAGCTCCGTATTCAGTAGAGACTGTTGAAAGTTTCAACTATAGAAAGAAATCGAAGCTAGTGTGGGTTTCCAGAGCCCCAGTCATCACAGCAGCCATGATGTTTGTTTGGTTTTTTACAGGTAGTTATTTTTCATTTAGTTGCGGTAACATTGTGCCATACAACTCTGTAGACCCACTTCTGTAGAGGTTTAAACAGGATTTACAAAACACGCTGCAGAATATTCTAACGAATATAGGTCCCTGGCGTGGCTCCTGCCATTCCAGACACACGTGTGCGAGTTTCCCGACGACCACCCCACAGCCTGTGTGAAAGTTACGGCACGTGTTGTACCAGCCCGGGCCCTGGTAACACACCTCTCCACACCCCGCTATCTCAGGCAGTACAAAGGCATGCATTACAAATCACAAAAATTACAAATTACGCAGGGCTAGGGCCGCGGTCAGTAGAGGGCTCATAAGCAGGACTGTTTAAGTCTTGCTGATTTTACTCGGGAAAAAAAACCTGTGGCAATTTTTGGTTTTGTCTTTCACATGTGTATTTGCATAACAAGATTACAAAACAGCACTAGGGATTGCAAAACTTATTCTCATACAAACATTTTTTAAGTGGTTTAACTGTGAACATTATCTTGACACTTATTAAGATACCACTGTTACTGCATCGTCACTGCTATGAAAATCCTTTCCATCACTATACGGGTTTTCATTGTTATCATATAGGCCCTAAATATTTCCTTTTGAGTGTCACATACGTGGTCTCTCACAAAATTATACTTATTTATCTTTCATAATGAAGTTCTAACTAGGAGAAGGTGGGGGGGCTCAAAATTTTTTAAGATCAGGTCGGACTAGAAAAAAGACATTTGTTCTACCAAATGACCTTAGTTTTGGTTCAATGGATAAGACAAATGAGGTGTTTCTATTAGACTGACAGATTTTATAAATTTCAGCAGCTTGTATGAATTTAAATGTATTTGACTAAAACAGTCAACACAGATCCAAAGGCCTGGAAGTTTTAGATAGCATTGTTACAGAACGCTAATTTCAGAAAATGTGTGTAACTTTTTCAATAAAAGTTCTGAGTATCCTGCTTCTGAAAGGCTTTTCTTCTTTAAAACAAACAAACAAAAAACCCCAACCAACCAAAACAAACAAAAAAACCCCAACAACCCGCAAAAGATAACTAGACTTTTGAAGACCAAGGCACAAATACTATTAGCTGGTTTTTCCAGGATTTTTTTAAGTCATATCTGTTTCTATCTTGATTTGTCTTGAGCTGAAAACCCCACTGTAACTGTGAAGCATACCTATCTTCATCAAAAAAGCAACTGACTGATCTTTCTAAAGGCAACAACATATTGCTACCTAAACAGATCAGGTATCTTTTCTATCTTAACCAAAGTGAAATGCAGTTCTCATCAGCAGTGAACAAACCAACCGTATGTAAAAAAATCAGCTTTGTTAAAACACTAAATGACGTGCTTACCAGTAAGCACGTGCACAAGTCTTTCCCCTGTAGTGCTTCCCCTATTAAAAAAATCAGAAACATTTGACTTAAAAATTAACCTCTTTTTTTTCTAAGAATACACTTCGGTTTTCTTCTAACCGCCTTTGATTTTCAACCTCTTCCTGCACGTCTATAATACACACAGCAGTCACAGGGCTGCCATTTTGCAAAGTGCAGTAACCTTGCTTCCTGCTGCAGCTGTGCTCTGGCTACGCAGCAGTGCAGCAGAGCTCCCCGTTCTCCCCCAGATTTCTCACCAGGCATCTGTTTTGCCAACCTTACATTTGCCTGTAGCTCCGATCAGCAGCCAACTGCACTCACACGCATCTCTTGCCTCTCAAACCATTTCTGCCCCTCCTGCTGTGGCAAAGAATACCCAATCCCCCTTTTTTTTAGGTCAAGGAAAGATGAAAAAAGGTCGACTTCTTCCTCTTTCTAGATTCGAAGATGGAGGTGAGGCATAACACAGGTCCTGTGCCTGGAATCAGGCAGGAGGAGGTAAGGATTGGATGGAGAGAGGAGATTGGAGCAGAAATCAAGAAACTTATATTTCATAAGAACGGAGGAGAAAGAACTCCTGTTTTCCCAAGTTGCTTAGACTGGCTGCTCTCCCTCTAGTCACTGGACAAATGGGACATAATAGCTAAATGAGATCTTCACCCTTCTTACTCCACCTGGAGGCAGGGCTGAAATTCATGGAAAGCCTGGAGCATCTTACACCATGGCAATACTGCTGGCTTCTGCAAAGAAGTAGCACTGGATAATTCACCAAGAGAGCAAGACTGATTTCCACACACGATGTTTTAGTGTGCTTAGCATTTTACTCAACTCATTTCTGCCTTCATGGATTGAAAACAATGTAAGCATACTTTTTTTTTTTTTTTTTTGGTGTGGTAGTACATATTAATTCAAAAATCTGTTTGTGAAAAGATTGTAGAAAGATTGCAGTAAGATCTGCCAGATAGCTGCTACATACAGTAGCCTTTTTACAGGTAAATCGAAAAGATTGGAAAGATCAAGTTTTTCTCATTCTTCACGTGCACTTAAACCTGTTCAGCTAGTGACACTTCTCTTCAGCACTCGGAGGATGTCATAGTGCTGAAAATGCAGTCCTTGAGTTCAGTCTTTTTATTGTTATTACTATGCAAGGATACATGTACAGCATGTTATTCTCCGTTTTTGGATGAATGGATCTAGAGTATGGGAAGCTTTAAGCTTCTCTAATAGCCAGGCTCTGATGGCCTGTGTTATGTAATACACAATAATACTTTCAAATTTAAAAATGAGCTTTGCATGTCGTAACTATGGAAATTTTACACGTTGCCATAATCATATTGATTTTTATGATATTAAGTCAAATGACTTTCTATGGAAGCAGTGCACTACAGGATATGACTTTATGTTCAATGGTACATCACAGATGTATTCTAGAGTAAGGATACATTTGAGAGACTTTATTTTGGACTAAGGAGACAGACAAAACTGCACCAAGTGGAAGTTTACGATGCTTTGCCATTGCCACACAAAGTTCTCCTGTTATACTAGCTCTCTGTGCTGTAACAGGACCACCTGCTAGAAGGAGCTGAGAAACTTGTGAACAAGCTGGAATAATTTTCCTAGTGATTCCTGATAACTGAACTGCACCTATCCAACCAGCAAGGACGAATGGCCTAAAGTCACTTCCACAATTAATATGGTTCAATGTTCAGTCCACTGGGCACGGATAATAGCGTGCATGAGGCTAGACAAACCAAATCAGAAGTCAGGGGTTTTTTCTTAAAATGCTGCCTACAGCAATACCAACCACAGCTGTGTGAAAGCCAAGCATATAATACAAAACAATCTCTTCTTCTCTGTAGTGCATTTTAACATGTGGGAGATACAGGAATCATAGGACAGCTTTATTTCTTTGTGAACACTTATCTATAGCACTTACAAACACACCAAGAGGCTCCATGGTATCTCAGTCCGTAATGGACACAGATAGATTTTTAGGAAATGGTATAAAGATGCATAGTGTGTGGTACCTTTTGCTGTCAGGAATATTTTTTTTAAGATTATTTTTGGTATAAATACGAAGTAGTTACTCAGTGCCCATAAAATGAGAAACCATTTTGCTGGTAAAACAATTGCAAGTACATCTGGTTAGGAATTTCGAGAGAAGAACATTTCCCATCAATACATCAGAAAATATATGGTTTTGGAACAAATCCTCCAGAAACTGGATGGATAAAATGCAAAAATAATTACAAAGAGGTACGATGGAAATTTAGTTGAAATATATATTACAAAACATTGTATTATTAATAATTCCATTTAAATGAGTATAATATATGCTTAATATTGCAGAAATGACAAAGCTAAGTAATCAGTATGATAATTGAGACTGATAACTTACATGAAAATGAAGCATTTTGGTTGTCTCATTTTTAATTTTGTTTAAATATCATATTTTCATTTCAATTCATCATAATAAAAGAGGAAAATAAAATAAAATGTTAGCATTCCCCATGGTTGGCGTCTGACTGAATTTGGCTTAGAAACACTGGAATTTTAAAATAAGAAGGGTGGGAGGTGGGGGCATTACTGTCCCTGGTCCCATTCCTGCCCCTCTAAAAAAGTTAATGATGGGAAGCAATTCACTGGATAACACTCTGTGTAATAAATCATGATTTTGTAATAAATCATGATTTTATCTCCAAGCACCTTGCAATTTAGGATAAAAAAAAAGTACATGGTTAAAAATGGGATTCATTTTATCTATGAGGATAGCCACCTGCCAGGGGCAAAATTAGAGTTAACACCTAAATTGCGACCCAGAAAACACCAAGAGGAAAAACAGAAGGGAAAGTATACAAGGAAGGAAAGACAACAATTATATATGATGCAGTATCACTGGGTCCTGCCATTTTCTTCATACACTGCTATAAATCACAGGAGAGTTGAGAAGGTAAGTTGCCCTCCCTTCCCCCAGGCACACATCTCACCGAAGGATGCAGAGTGGAAGAGACAGGTTAGTGTTGAACAGAAGTAGGAGAGAAGCACAACTGTCAACATTAAAATACATCTGCATGTGAGAAGTTTTGTTTCAAAATACATACAACATCAAATGAATTATTTACATTGGAAACTCTGCTGTGGTCTGAGAACAAAAAAAAGGGGGAGAAAAAACAGATCCCTGTCTATTGGGTTGGGGGTTTTTTTGCCCACTTCCCTTCAAATCATGATACAGACTCTGTGGGACCTCCCTGGTATCACCCAATTTAAAATTCTGGGGGGGTTTGTGTATATTGTTCCAGTGGAAAAAAAAAACCAAACCCACTGAGTAAAAAAAAAAAAAAACCCCACATACTAATTCAGAAGTATTATGCAACTGAATATAGCATTTTAGAACAGACTTGTGCAACCACAGCCATAAATGTATTTACATGTTCCACCTCTATTAGCTGTACTACTAACGAACACCAATTGTTGTGGCAGTCACACAACATACACAACATTTAGAGCAAAATTCAGTGAAGTCCTAAAGAACTCCTACAGACCCAACCATCCACCATCTATGTATGAGTGAGAAAATTTTCCCTGTTGATCACATCAGACAACAACATTACTGTACAGTTGATATTTTGGGTTTGTTTTTTAAAGTAACAACAGCTAGAAAAGAAAAACGGAGCCTTGTTTCACCTGGAATGAGTTGGAAAGGCTCTGAGCAATGCCATTAATTCTGACACGGTAGCTAAGTTAGTTCAGGTTAAATCAGCCACAACTTCTATGTCAGGCTGCAGGGCTGCACCCACAAACTTCAGCACTGATTGGATCATCTGCCAAACATTTTTTTATAAACATGTAATCTCAATATTCTTATTATTTGAAATACTATTTATTACCACTCGTAATTTGCTTGGAACTTTTTTGCTTGGTTATTAAGAGTTCGGAAGAGGCCGAAGGCAGGACCTGGTGTTATTTGTTTGTTGGTATAAACAGTTCTGGTTTTACAGCTCTCCCAACACTGAAGTTACAAGAGTTCATGTATACACACACAGCACTGGGATTAGTGGGTTTAATTTCTTGTCATGCATCTGCTGGGACAGTGGAAGGCTTGAGGGTTTTGGCATTAAAAGACTGACCTAATTAAAGTTGATTCACTCTTCCCAGGTATAGAGTAGCCAAGTTTTGAAGCACCACACCCCATCATATCATGAGGGTGGAAGCAGACTGGATCCTTGGAACATCTGCTGACAAGTTTATACCTGAAAAATAATTCATTTGACATAGGATAGCAAGTACTCAGATATCCTTGAGAAAATTCAAATTGAGAAGGATTAGTCAAACTCTGTTTAGATAAATATATATATATTTACGTACTAATATGAAAATTGCTTACATATGAGCTTTCAGATCTTATTTCCATGCTTTCTTCCTTTGGTTGCAGTCATACTCCCCCCCCTTCCCATACAAACACATTTTTCTTTGGGTTTCACTTGTATTTTTTTTGCTTTATGTAACCATAAGCACTTGCTTGAAAACACTATATTGTGTACTGCATTAACTATTTAATTCATTATTTGCCTCCTTATATAGGAAAAGTTAGTGCATAATGAACATTTATGCAAAATGTACAATCATAATTTAGGGGTTGTATGACTTCTTCTTTAATATATATTTTAATATTTTCATGGCAAGAAACTGCAATAAAACTTTTCTCCAACGTCAGCATATGGCACTTCTTAATATAGAAAAAAAAAATCCTTTCATTTCCACAGAAATAATATGTATATTTATATATACACTGATATACTCACTCCACTATAAGTAAGGGTATGCATTTTTAAAAGTTAAGAGCAGAACTACTTGTTCTTCCTTCAGTATATTTCCAATGTTTTACTCTACCACATATTTCTTGACTTTGCAGTCTTTCTCCATAATCTGCTGTAGTCCACACCAGTCTCACCTGTTTTGATTTTTCCAAGTAATCCATGTATGGATATGTTTGTGTGTGACTGGACTGTAAATAAAGTATTTTAGTATGTTTTTCACTATGCATGCTACCATTCACTTTTTACAATTATCAGACAATTATCAACACACCGAGCTTTCACTTCCATCTTAGTTTCCACTGAATTTCGGGTTTAGCATCGCAGCTACTAATATAATTCCTCAAGATCAGAGCCACATATAACAAACGTAAATTCTCTTTAAAAAACCCAGGACTTCATTACCCAAAACTTGGAAAGTTCAGAGAATCATTTTAATGGACAATACAATTAGAAAATACCCCTACCCTGAGATTTCTGCAAATGTACTCCACAAAAAATCTAGAGGCAGAACTAAAGCATGTGACTTTATCCCAGTTTCTGCATCTATAAAATCAGGTAATTATATTTAACTGCTTCACAGAATACTCTTAAGCCGTTATTATATATAAAATTTGTGAAGCTTTTAAAACTGTCAAGACATGACAGAACTGGAATCAGAATAGAGGGACTCCATTATTCTCCCAGTTAGAATTAAACACCAGAAGTTCAGAGATTTATACATTACGAAGGCTCAAAGAGAATACCTTTTAGCTTGTTAAGCTCAACACCTTAAACTCAAAGAACCTTTTTACTTAAGGCTTGTTTCCACCCTTTAATCATGCCTGTAACTCTTCTTTGAACCTTCATCTATTTTCTTCTTTACTTATGGACACTAGAATTAGAGAAAACAATCTAGCCTTGGTCCTCTCAGTGCCAGACAGAGTACCATCTCCCTTCCCCTTCCCAAATCTTCTAGCTTATGTATGCAGAGATTATGTCAGCTCTTCGGCTGCAGATGTTTTATGCAGGATGGAGTCTGTTGCTCTAAAAAGAAGTACTATGTCTTTGTCTCTTGGCACATAATGTTACATTTGCTGTATTAAAGCAACGATCTTGTTTTGCCCAGTTCGACAAGTATAATCACTCAGCAATGTGCTCCCTTCATCATATATTATCAATCTTTGAATCATCTATAAACTTAGCAAGTGATTATTTTTACAAGGGCACAGATTGAAAAAAAAAAAAGTTAAAGTATGGAGAACTGGGGAACCCGTGGGTACACACAGATACTCAACAACTGTAAACACAATCATCTTCCTTTGGGCTTAATTCAGCTACTGTGGGTCCTCCTCACCTTAACATTGTTCTTGTTTCTTCATGAAAATGCCAAGTAGCACCAAGGGACCGATGTTAAAGAAGTCTAAATGTGTGTTTTCACACTACATCTTCATCAACAGCCCAATGTATAAGCACCTCAAAAGCATGGCAAGGTGTAACAAGATCTGTTTTTAACAAACTCACGCTGACAGGCATTAGCTCTATCCTGTGACTCTCCTCTGTCCTTTATTAACCAAGTCTTACACCAGTTATTCCATCATTTTACCTGGGTAATAATTACCACAGTTACCTGGCCTACAATGCTGGTGCTCATCAAGGTTTCTACTGTTTTCCTGGTATGCCAAGACTTTCGTAAATCAACAGTGAGAGTCCAGCATTAACTCCTTTGTCAGCTCTTTTTGCATTAAACTACCTGCAGATTTAAAAATAACTAAGCTGAAAACTGGACTTCCATCTGTGTACCCAATATTGCGGGCTGTAAGCCCCCGGAGAGGCAACAACATTTTCGCTTCCCATCATTCTACATGTTAAACAAAACACTTCCTACAGCAACCTTCAAGCTGCTCTCAAGTAGGAAAATCAAATACAACCACCAATATGTGCTTTTCCTTCTCACCCAAACATTTTAGTCTATATAAGCAAAGGTACCTCAACAAAACGTCCTAACAGTGCATGAAAGAAAATAACTGCAACACTGATACTCTTCTCACTGCAGGCTTGGTTTATTCCTTTTATACACATGTGATCGCAACACAGGCCAATAAAAATGTTAACTGGGCAAACAGAAGAAGGGCCTGCTTTAATTTGTTTGTACAACTCTGAAAAACTAGAAGTGGTTCTGATTGGGAAATACCTATGCCAAAATTCAGATAGAAGACCTAGTTTAAAATATGTATGAGAAAGTGTAAGAGAGGAATAGGCTGTTACTTTTCAATTTGAATAACTGGAGGTATCATAAATAACCAGGCAGAAAATTCATCTCCCCTTCTGTGATGTTCAGCTTATCTGAGAAATAAAGGTTCAAATGGATCAGCTTTGGTATCCAAAGTAACCAATCTTTTGTGCCGGCAAGTATCAACATTTTAAAAATGAAGAAAGAAAAATCTCACAACAAATATTGATTGATCACTCTCTCGAGCTGATGCTGAGCCAGTTATCTACTTGGTTTCCAAAACATGTACGTTGAAATGCTCTGCTTCTGAGGGTTCTCTTGGATATTTATTTTTCAGGTAATCAGTAGTTTTGTTTTATTAGTGAGTGGGTTTAGTTGCTGGGGACTGGGACAGGGGCTGAGGGAAGAGAGGGGAGAAGGAGGGAGATTTCATGCCTATAAAAGAGCAATTGAAGATCATACTAAAGCTCATTTAAAGACTTCCAGTAAGAAACTGTGACCAAGGCTTAAAACACACTAAAGAAGCAGCTTCATCTTGAACTTTGGGAGCAGCTGTGCTCTCATTCCCCTTCCCCCACCACAGGAAACAGACCTCGAAACAAAAATAAGACAGGAATGCTCCTGTGCAAGCTAATGTTGTTGGCTTCTTAAACATCTACTACTCCTGTGCCAAAAAAAATGAAACCTAGGAGGATTTAACACTTCAAAGGATAGTGGGAGACTGCTTTAAACATAGAATTTTCTACCAGAGACAGATATTCTTTCATTTTGTAAACAAGCTGGAAAAATGTTATCATGAGTGCATGTCAAGACAGATTTCATTTATATTCCTGTACTACTTATGCACAAATACACTATTGCATATTACACTTTTACCTATTTTAGACTACAATTAATGCTGTAGCAATGTTATCTCCCATCAGGAAAAAAAAATGCAGCAGTTGAATCTTCTGTTACCTTCCAAAGCATTCTATTACAATATGCAGTTTGAAAGCTTAACACTACAGAGAAATGTTTGACAAAGAAGTTCTCTCCTTATTAAGCAATGATACATAATTATATGTTCAAGGAGAATGTGAATAACATCTTGCCAAAGGAATGTACGGCCACATATGCTACTCACAGTATTCCCAGCTACAAATTATGGTTATGCTTTCACTTGTGTTATTAAGAACTTGGCCTTTGTTCAGTGTATTTCATTTTCTGAACAAAGGTAAAGAGAAGGGAAGGAAAGTGAGTGGTAGGCTAAGCTCTCTAACTTTAAAAAAAAACAACTTTATCTAATTTTCGCGAGTACAAATCATCTCAGTGGCTTGCTCTGCTTCACTCACCAAAAACAACTCATGTTTTCAACACTTAATTTAATATTTTGCAGGCTAATGGAAACTTTGCATAATGCATTCTCCCTCATAAACCTAAAATGTCAACGCAGATGGGATTGCAATCTTGATATGGAGAGAAAGGAAATGTTATCTTTTAAAAATCTTCAGCCTAACAAACATGATGTGGAGGATGGGATGAACACTGATGTGAAGAAAAAAAGGAGGGGAAAACCATCTTACTTATTTTAGAAGAGTGTCTGTATCCCTTTCTGAGCGCAGCACCCCCAGCCATACCTCTCTCAACAGTGCTTAACGTTTGATTAAAATAGTTTCTCGGTCCCTCCTCATTCTGCTAGTGTCCTCCCTGTGGTAGGACATGAAAAACAGATTGAAAAACAACAGTTGATGTGATTGTTAACAGTTATATTTCTCTCTCACTTAAAACCTAGTAAGTATTGTCAGGTCAGTCCTCAGTCACAATGAATTCCAATTCCGGTGGTTTCCTTTTTTTTTTTTAAAAAAAAAAAAAAGTACATTTGAACTTTTCTCTGTGCACTGAAATTTCATGGCCATGCAGCACTTGTGCCTTCAACACCTGTTAACAGTTCCTCACAGAAATGGATAGAGAGCAAAAGCAGGTAAAGGGACTATTTCAAGTTTTAACCATTCCATCTACGGATCACATCCCGTCCATTCAGACAGCGCAGTCACTTAAAGCACCATTTCTTCACTGCTATACCTAGAAAAAGGGAAATAACTTGCTGTGGATGTGGCATTTCAAAAAGGTTGCAAAGTAATGTAAATGATTTTTCCATTTTAAGGGATTTCATTCTAAATACACATAATTAAATCTGATCATGATGAGAAAACAAAAGGAAGCACTGGTCATACCCTGCATGTGTCAGTCCAGGAAAGATCATCATCACAGACGGTGATCTTAATTCTGGACAAGCAATTTTTCTCTTGAGCTCTCCTCCAGTTACCAGTATAATCTCTTGTCTCCATAATAAAAGTTTGGCAATTTTTTTGCAGGAAGCCCTGCATGCTTTCAGAATGCCTTGCTTGTTATATTTGATATGGAACAAAAATAGCTGCTCAGTTGTACACTATATTGTCATTTCACAAACCCTTTCTCCCCATTCTGGGTGAAGTCATATATTTATGTCTATCACATCTTCTGTAACCACTGCTAAGAATAAGCACCTCATTACTAGAGAAGTGTTTTGTAACCCAATATAACACCATTCAAACGACATGATACTTGCTGACTTACAGCAAGTGGACAGGTAAATGGACCAAGCTTTAAACAGATTACAACTGAACTAAAATAACCACACCAAACCAAACCCAAACACGCCAGCACCTCTAGCAGAACAGCCCCATCTACACAGGTGGTACTAGGCTATCACACTGGTTTTTGCACTGTCATCATTACTGGAGCAGAAAGCTTCTTATGCCTGGAAAACAGTATCAAGAACAGACTGTGACAAACTCGGACTTGACTGCCAAGAGTTGATGTTCCAAAATGCCTGAACTGTCACGTCCCTGCACTCAAAGCAGGCTTTCTATCAACTCCTGGTCTAAATGAGCGCCTGGGTTTTTGTTTTTTTGGTTTTTTTTTTTACTTTCTTCTATGTTTTGCATTGTTATAGGACATACGTTCAGTATATCTATAAGACAATAAGCTCTACAAATCTAGTAACAAAATTAACAGGAATTCCACAGTGAAAGGACCAACCCGGATGAGAACCATATCACAATTAATTTCAAACAAAATGTACGTACTGATGGAGGTAGACATTTTGTTATATACAAGCTATATTTGGAAATGCCAGCTGAGCCATAATACAAAACAAATAAAATAAAAGCATAAAGAAAATCCGCATTCCTATTGCGGGTTAGGGTGAAAACATGATCTACAAACCAAGAAACCTTTATGTCACACACCAACACCTCAAAGGAATTTAGACATGTTTTTGTACATAGCTTAATAACAAAAAGTCTTCATGCAAGTGTTACGGAAATTAACTACATAAGACCTCTTAATTATCATGATAAATTTTCTGGTTGCTTGGTAAACAATAGATTTATCTGATGATTCTTCAACACAGCAATGGATTATTCTGCAGACATTTAGAACTGTTACATTTCTGTAATGATACAAGACATGACAAACACTGTACACCATTAGATTTCAAAACATCATATTGTAAACAGAAGGCTCTAAACTTACAACTCCTAAAGCTGTTTCATACCTCTAGCACGTGGTATATGCTCATTTCATCCATCTAAAAATATCTAATTTGTAAAAATCTGATCTCTGGAAACATGACTAAATGGGCTTAAAATAGTCAGTTTGCTGATGGATTTATAACTTTATCTGCATTTCAAAATTACAGTCAAAAGCATATTTTAAAGAGTAAATTCGTACCCCTCCTGCAAATAGGAGCTTGCAACAGCCTTTCAATTAAGTTCATATCAGACTGCAGCCCACATAATGAATAAATATGTTGCTCTATAAGCAGCTGAACTAAAGGAATCTACTTTTTTACACCTCCATATCCCACATCTGCTGAGGAGCCTCACAAACTTCTGCTATAACCCGGACAACGATGCCACTGAGTGCCTGGCCAGTCAGTACGTACACGCTCGGCTGCTAAGTCAGCTGCTGCCCCACAGAGCGAACCAAGAGCTGCGCTCTTCCTGCCTTGGGAGGGAGAGGCATGGCTTCAGTCTCCAGCTCCTCAACCGCTAAATAATACAACATCTGTAGGAAACCCCTATCTTTGAACACATTAACACTCTTGTTGAACATGGCTGATGTTGTTTAAGAGCCAAGTGTTCTACCATGGGAAGGATGGACAGACAGAGACAACGCAAACCACACAAACTTTGTTTCTTAGGAAAACTTCAGTAACGCTTGCACAGGTGACGCATACCAACTCAACATCCCCGAGCTCATTAGTGCTGCCCAAGGCTAGTTTCTGGACTGACCGACCGTTTAGTTTTCACCATACAAACTCTGGCTTCTGCTGGCTGAAATCAGGCAGAAGTTACTCTAGCTGTACCCATCAACGTGTCCAGGACACACAAATCAATGATTCCAGTTTCTTTTTCCTCTCAACCTTTTCATTCTCTTAACATGTAGGCAGTCCAAGTTAAGATCCAGCGAAATGGCTATAGTTGTCAGCTGAGCAAAACACCTAAGTAACGTAACATTTCACACCACCGTAGCCAGTCAGGCCGTTTCACGAGGGAAAAGCATGGTGCTTTACACATGCTTCCTCACTGAGGGGTGAAAAACGGTCATTGCGCTCTAGACTTCATCTTTGGCTATTCAGTTTCTGCCACTGGTTAACTGGGTACTGGTTGTGTGGAAACACAGGAAATTCAAACCCCTGGGCAAGAAACAAGCTTCAGAGAAGTCCATACTGGTATTCCACTCTAAACAGCTCTATTTTTAATAGACAATTGGATTTTTAATTTTTAAAGGTCATAATACTGAGATTTTAATCAATGCTTATAGAGCATGAATCCATAAAAAGAGGAGTTATTTGAACTGAACACCATATTGTGACGGTGACCCTAATATGCCTGTTCCTCGATCTATTGCAACTTTGAAGTTACAGAAACATACAGTAAATGAAGCTCTGGACAATGATATTTAGCTGTCTTGAAATTTCCTTTATGTTCTGCCAACTTCAATTCTGATTTGGACTAGAACAGTAACTGGTAAACGATAATCAAGCATGCACTCATTAGCAGAAAAGCAAACAATATCTTTTTAAAAGTACAATAAACCAGATACATTTTCATCTCGCACCAGAAAAGTTTAGGTTTTAGTCCAATGTGCTGTCTTTATTCTTTTGTTGCTGATTGCACAAATGGCACAAAAATATTCTATTACACATTAGGCTTTTAGCTATGAAGTCTTCCATTTAGTGACTGCTGTTTCTTTTCTCTCCCTTTCCCCCATTTTAAGAGACACCATTAGCGTGAAATCTACTCAATTTCAAACAAGCGGGGTAGAATAGTTTCACAGGGTTAATCAGTCCCAATTCTTATGTTTGTTTTTATGGATTTGAAAATGTATTTCTTGTTATTTTTGCTATTTTAAAAATATCTTCATTATTGAGTAAAACATCCAACAGACTGGATGGGAAAAACACTGACCTTGGAGGACTGCAATGAAACTGACTCTGACAACAGTGTCTCAAGTATGAAAAATAAACAAAAAGAGAAGGGAAAAAAAAGATAATTACATAGATTTCCTTTTTATAGTAACCTCAGCTATCGCTTGTCAAAACACTGTAGCTGTTGTACAACTCCAAGATTGAAGGTGTAGTTTTAAATACGAACATGTATTAAAAGACGGAAAAAAGAAAATCAAGTATTGTTTTAACGCTTACGTTCCTTTTAGCTTCTAATTAATAGTATCTTTGTTATTTTAGGAGCCTCCCGGGTATTTAGAAGGCTAAACTGCAGTAAAACCAAGGTACATAAATGAAACCTATTAAGGTCGTCTTAGTCAATAAAAACTAATTGCATCAAACAATAGCTGCAGCTATTGAGGGACAGCCCTTGTGGGTGCGCAGCAGCGGAGGAGGGCACCCCGTGCACTCCCTAACACCCAGAGAAGGTTGCTCCCCCCCCAAAGTGTGACACCTCCAACCCCCCCGCTGCCCTCCCGCACCCCAGCCCCCTTCGCCCACCAACAGGAAGCCATCTGACAGTGACATGTCAACAACCATATGGCTGCGCCACGCAAATTTGGCCTTGCTGTCTCACACTGTTGCCGTTAACCTCCTCCCTGGCTTCCCAAAACATCTCCCGACAGATGCATTTTGCCACTGTAAACACCCGTGGTAATGCTTTCTTCCTCGTGCTCTTCAGAGAGAGGCACAGAGGCTCCATCCAACGCGTTACGCTGCCCCAGAAGATGCTTTATCCGAGTCAGAGGAGATGTGCGTGCCCCGACGTGCGTGAGCGGCAAGCAGCCAGCCCTGACACCGAGGGGTGGCCTGCCATGCCCGGCACCTGGAGAACGTGGCTGCTGCCCGGCTGTCCTGCTGGACACCACCATGGAGGGCGGGGAGACTCCCGTGAGAGACAGAGACCACCCACTCACCTCAGAGACACTTTGGAAAATATAGTAAACAAGGTATCTTAACAAGAGGAAAAACATCTACATTGTTTCTAAGATGTGTTGGTAAAAGGAAGTCCAGCGCCTACCTCAGAAAGCATTTGAAAAATCCTGCGTTCAGTGCAGGAGGGAAGTAGTACCCCAAATATTTGTAAAGCACCCAAACGCTATCTATACTGCCTGTGGACTACATGGATTCCCTTTTCCCTACGTTAAGACCTAGACTGAATATTTACAACTGTTTCCTTCATCTGACTAAAGTTTCATCTGCAATCTCCACACCTGTCTCTTCATTTTATCTTTTGAATACTACTACAATTTATTTCATTCCTTTGGTGACAGGCCGCCTTCATCTCAGAAGGGGAGCATTCACTTCACTAAGGACTAAACCAGGAGGAACTAACTGTGACTAGAAAATGTTTGGAATACACTTTTTTTCGCTTTTCATTGCAGAATGAGTTAGCATTGCTAGTGGATATATAAAATTCAGCCTGCTGGATATGGAGATTACTTGAACGCAACTTTCAAAGCACAGTTCCACATAGGTATTTCTCATGAGCAATCGACACTTGCAAACTTTCTCATTACTGACACGACATTACTAAATGTCATGTTATTTACACAGAAGCCTCACAGACTCATTCTTCCTTAAGAGCGCTGCAGACGGCAAACATCCCTTCACCCTTCTTTGTTGAGGAGGGACTGAAGGCCCATGAACGAAGATCAAACATGAACCACAAAGGCAAACCAGAAGGCCCAGCAGCTAGTTGTCTGCTGCCCACTGAAAGCTTTTAGTTAATGGGTATTGTATTTAAAATCTACAAAGTAGAAGTAAGATGGATTTTAAAACATTTCTACTCCAGACAGGAAATTCTTAAGAGATTATCAACTAGCAATTAAGGCCAAGTCCTGAAAACATGCGCACACACTGTATGCAAGTACTACTGTTTACTTCCGTGGAACTACTATGTGTGCAATTAAGCACAGTCATAAATATTTCATACCTATGGCCATATTCTATACAAAGGAAATGTCTGGCATACAATAAAGGCACAAATTTCACAAAAATATTCTTTAAGTATACAAACACATTTGGAAGGGGAGTGTCTTTTTTTTTTTTTTAAAAAAAAAGATTCAACTTAAATATCAAAACCAAAGTGCTATTAGCTGCATTTTGATTAATAAGTTTAAGAGCTGGAAAGCTAAATATTAGGGGAGAAATGGCTTCATTAAGTTTACTTCTACACTGAGGCAAGTTCAAGGAGGAAAGAGACATATTTGTAACTGGTAATAAGATCAGTTCTCAGCTCTAAACACGGCTCCTTTTTAGATCAGTGTCAACCTGCACGGTACTCGCAATCATGCAACACCTGAAATGGTCTGCAAATTATTAGAGAAACAACTGGAATAACGGAGTACATGCCTGTGTAAGGAAGCATGATGGAGAACATCAAAATTTTGGCCTAATTTTGATCCTGTATCAGCTGGTACCATCAACTCCTTTATATAAATACTCTTTTTATCATTAGCATTTTAATTAAAATGCTTGCAATTATAATGGCAAAGTTACAGTTTCATAAAATAAGGAAACTATATTTACTGAAAAATGAAGTATATCATTCCAGCAGACAAACTACTGGATATGATCTTATTGTGGTTTAACCCGGCAGGCAGCTAAACACCACACAGCCATTCGCTCACCCCTCCCCAGTGGGATGGGGGACAGAATGGGAATAAAAGGGAAAAACTCGGGGGTCGAGAAAAATATATTTTAATAGGATAGAAAAGGAAGGGAAAACAATACTAACGATAATGATAAAAGACCACACAAAACAAGTGATGCACAATGGAACTGCTCACCACCTGCCGACTGATGCCCAGCCACTCCCCGTCCATCTCCCCCGGTTCACACGCTGAGCATGACGTCCTACGGCATGGAATATGCCTTGGGCCAGCCTGGCTCAGCTGTCCTGGCTGTGTCCCCTCCCAGCTCCTTGTGCACCCCCAGCCTCCTCGCTGGCCGGGCAGCGTGAGAAGCTGAGAAGTCTTTGACCTAGTGTAAGCCCAGCTCAGCAAGGACTAAAACATCAGTGTGTCATCAGTATTATTCTCATCCTAAATCCAAAACACAGCACCCTGCCAGCTACTAGGAAGAAAATTAACTCCATGCCAGCCAAAACCAGGACAGATCTAAAGATGCATTTCTTCAAAAAAGTGAGGCAATTCTTTGATTTATCAGACTTGAAAACACCAACGTCATTTCCCTTCTCCCCAAACACACACATAAGTGTACCAGAAGAACCATGAATAGGAACTGTNCCTCGCTGGCCGGGCAGCGTGAGAAGCTGAGAAGTCTTTGACCTAGTGTAAGCCCAGCTCAGCAAGGACTAAAACATCAGTGTGTCATCAGTATTATTCTCATCCTAAATCCAAAACACAGCACCCTGCCAGCTACTAGGAAGAAAATTAACTCCATGCCAGCCAAAACCAGGACAGATCTAAAGATGCATTTCTTCAAAAAAGTGAGGCAATTCTTTGATTTATCAGACTTGAAAACACCAACGTCATTTCCCTTCTCCCCAAACACACACATAAGTGTACCAGAAGAACCATGAATAGGAACTGTTCTTATGAGAATGTTTTTCATGAAAAGTTCACTTTACCTCCCACACACATCAAGTTGACAATTGCGAATCAATTCAAAATGTAAGCACCTACATCCTAAGACAACCCTCCCCGCTCAGTTAACAAGTCTGTCATCTGCTTAATTTCGAGTTGGTTAAGGAATGCTGATGGTTGGGGTTTTTTTTGCTTTGGTTTACTTTCATTTGTTTGTTTTTTTAAAGATTCATCAACATAACAATTTGTAGCCATTCATTAACACTTGCAGAACCAATTTCCTCTTTCAGAAAGGCCCCTTCTCAATGAGGGGTTGGAAACCAGCACTGTGTAAATGCTCACCTTTCAAGAGATCGCAGCCTCTTTAAGCTAGTGGTTTGCTACCAGCCTCAACCAGACCTATCACTGATAAGAACGCCCAAGAAGATCAAACTTGGGGAAAGCTGGCATGCATGCCTCGCTCTCTCTCCAACAAGACCGTGCCCTACCAGCACTGTTGTTTGCTTCGCTCTCTCTTGCTCCCTCCCCCCCTCAAAGCAACATAAAATCTAATATGTGAAGCAAGATCTGCAGGATCAAAACACACAATTTATTTCTCACCAGCGTGATGTGACATACAAGAACACCTCACTAAACATCACTCTTCACAGGAAGCAGACTAGCCTAGAATAGGCTTTGAAACTATCAGGTTCAAAACCTGTGAAACCAATCATCAGAGAAACCTTTTCGAAACAGCAACTGCAAAAGGCCAACAAAAAAATCTGCCAATTGCATGAGGTGTTCCTCCTGCAAGAACCGAATTATACTCCTTGTCTCTAGCTTACTCTTAACTGTGAAAGGTCTCTTGGGACAGCAGCTTGCTGGTATACTATAAACTGGCTTTACATTTTCATATATTCTGAGGAGGTGGGCTTCCTTCCTAACTTGAACAGAGGTTCATAAAGATACAAAGTTAGATGCTGGTACAACTACGTAAATGCACGTATTACTCGCTGATCAGCTTGGGTTGGAGAAATGAAGTACTAAAACGGCCTCTTTCCACGCCAAGCTGCACACTCCTGTGACAGGGCCCTACTGCTCACTTTTATTTTTTTACTGCAGCAGCCAGATTCATAACTAGTTCATCACATTTTGTTTTTCACATCAGATTTCTTCCTCTAAACTGTCCTCAGCCAGCACTCAAGAGATCTCTGAAGCATTGAGAAGAAAAAAAGAACCACCAAAAAACAACTTCGAAGCCTGCACAATTTGCGTATATTCTTACATAGTAAAGTTCATCATTTGATACTACTAATTTCTAGATATTCATACACATAAATAATACGTAAATCTATTCAATTTTGAGAAGCATTTGTTATTGGGTTTTTTTATTAGGTCACTATACCTCATATTCTTGTTCCTTTAAAGTTTTTGTTTGTCAAAAAAAGAACAAGGCTCCCAGTTGCTACTATTTCAACCACAAAACATGTTTTTGCGATTTTCAAGGTAGGAAATATTTGTAATAAATACTGAATCAAACCACTACTACATAATAGTACATCTTTCCACTAAATCAAATGTTACATTAAATAAAACTAAACACATATGGGAAACAAATTTACAAATTTGTTTACAAATTGTTACAAATTTACAATAGAGATCCCCTAACTTCAATACAAACGATATACCACCTTCAGAGTCACCTGTATTTTAAAGGCGAGGAGCTGCTTCTGAGGATCAGGAGCAAATTTTGCCCTTTCAAGAAACATACAAAGATGAAAAAACCCCACATCTATCCACAGACTGATGACAGTCACTTGGTAGGATCTTTTTAAAGTACTACTTTATATAACTTCGAGAGAAAAAAAAAAGAGGGAGGTGATCTGTTGTCAGAATGTTATGATGCACCCCTGTATTTAGACTCCCCAGTGAAAGTAATTACTTATCCAGGCGCTAAGCAGCTGCTAATTCCTCTGATTTCAATTGGAGCTGTACACACTCAAAGCTTCTGAAAACCGAGCCACTTATTTAGGTATCTATATTTGAAAACGTTGGCCTCTTAAAGCACCCAGCTAGTACACATGCTAGAGACACAAATTATTAACAACATAATCAGCATGAGCCATAGCCAATATACAAACAATCTTGAGTGTCTGTCATAAAAGCACAGAAATAATGAGGTGCAGGTAACCTTAATGTTTACTTCCATTTAGGCTGAACTCAACAGACGGATCTCGCCTGACAGCGACCCCAAACAACCTCTGGCTTTAGATCCAGGTCGCTACACGATGAGAGCAGTACTTTGCTCCTAAAAATGCAGTCACGAGAGGGGATATTACCGTGTGTTTATCCAAGTTGCTGGTGGTCTAGCTGAAGTAGACTACTGCTTTTGAGAAAATGGTATAATGCCTCTAAACGACGATTAGATGAGAGTCACAGCTACGCAAGGAAGTTTTAAGCAATTAACTGCCTTTGGGGAAAAAAAAAAAGTATAGTCTGAATTACCTTTTGCACTGCATGTGCTAAGATGGTCTTAAGACTGAAGATAACAGCTGTTACCTCAGTGGGACTGTCTTGTTTTTTGGTGTCATAATTATACACTAATATTTCTGGAGGGCAACAAATTTTGTTCAGAAAGCAGAAACAATAACAAATTGAGCCACGTCAAGTCCCAGTGACAAAGCAAATTGCTGGAGTGACTAAGTGGCATTACTGCACCACTTGGAAAAAACCAATAATGTCACACATATCACTTTAAGAAGCCCAAGAAAGAAAGCTTGGGGAAGAAAATTGCATGTATACAAACATTGATAATAAATAATAATAAACAGAAGGTCTGTTCATTACATTATGCAGAACCTGGAAGAAATCATTACTCATCTGCCTGCCTGCTCGGTCTGTATTTTAGTGCAGTCTGCAGGAAATAATTGCCAATATTAAAAAAAAAAAAAAAAAAGGCATGCAGGTGGATGGCTTTGTGTATCTGATTTCATCACAATTCTGAAACGTAAGTGCTGGAAACCAGAATAATCAAATGAAAGACTACAAAGATGACTAAATCCACCTCAAAATAAATGAAAAAAGAAAAAAGCATGTAAATGCATGCATTACATAGAAATCAGAAAGAGGGACTCGTTGTCAGCTCCTTGAGCCAAAGGTTATCATGCTGAAAACAGAAAATCTAGTTAGCAAAAATATTTTAATTATGTGACTTTCCCTTTGGAAGAAACTAGCAAGAAGGAAAGAGTCAAATTTACTTTGTCCTTTTATAGGCAATTCTTGAGGAAAGTATAGCAATAGTCATAATTTTCAGTGCTTCTAAAAATGTCATATTCTAATTACAAAGTGCTGTTAAGCTTTCCTCTTATGCACATGCACAAAAAGGTACAATACAGTTTATTGCATTTCAATCCAAGAGATTAACATATTACTATTTTTTTTTTATTGGCAGTGTGCCCAAATACCCCAGATCTGCAAGACTGATAGTGAAAAGGAAAATATTTCGGGCCTCAAAGAGAGCAGATCTATGGTCGCCTGGAATGTGTAAACAGCCAGAGCCTGTTTTACTTCCCACCCCCATTCTCACCATACACACCTCCTCTACCTAACCCCTCCTAACATTAACATGCAGTGCTGCTCTCAAGCAGAGGAGAGAACAGAAATGTAGTCACATCAAATAACAAAATTCTTGACATTTTAAGATGCAAGAATTTGGATTTACTGAAATGCCATGGTACCATATAAATGGCTGGAGTCTAAGACGAAACCAGTAATGCGTAAGACCCCCCAAAAAAGAAAAGAAAAATCAGTTGAGCAGGCTTGCTATGTCACAGATCTGATAAGCACAAACTAAGGTAATCCAAACGCTCCTCTCTAGATTATTCTTTGTGCAACTAAAGATCAGACAGATCTGTGTTCTATCAGAGAATACTGATCACAGCCCTACAAAAAAAGGTGTATTTTCATAAAAATCTACACAATATAACAAAACCGATGCCAAAATTTAATGTTGGTATAAATTACCTTCAGTAAAAACAAAGATTATTACTTGCGTAATGATATATACACCCACAAAGCAGTAAGCCATAAAAATAGATATCATCACATCCTTAAGAAGTTTACAATATAATTAGACCAGTGGTTTTTAATCTCTTTAAAATTGTGGACCTATAAAGATACCTTGTACGGTGAATTTGAACAGAATGACAACAGACTTCCTTCCACCCCTTCCCCCCATCTCTAAAAAAACAGTCTATGTGTCCCCTAGCAGCTTGCAAGCCACAGTTTGATACTACAGAGAACTAGTAGATATTACTGCTTTTATTTACCTAGTAGCTTTAGTTTTCAAAAACAGATCAAACAAGAATGGACCAAAAAAAAAAAAAGCACAATTAAAACATTTGAGCAAATAGCTGTGTATAGTGGGAAGCTCAGAAAACCTGAGAGAATAAAAAGGGAAAACTTGGGGGGAAAAAAGAAGTCTAATAGAAAGTCAAACGCTGAAAGGCAGTTTTGTAATGCTGTTTACAAATAATAGGTCACACAGCTCTTGTACTTTTTCTTTCTTTTAATTTTGGTGGGTTTTTTAATGCATTTGGCTAACATTCAAAAGAACACATCCATAGACTAATGAGGGTAAAATGCTGGCTCAAAGGAGACACAAGCAAACAGTCTGTCAGTAGAATATTTGCAAACAGTTGAAATCAATAATAAATTCAACGTAACCAAATGCAATGCATATGAACAGAAATTAAAAGACTGAGGCAATTGGCAAATACATAAATGATGTTTCAGGCCACAGGGCATACTTTCTCACATACGTTAGCACGTTAAATAGGCTGGCAAGACATTTGCTCCACTCGAGACACCAGAGAAGTAACCGTATGTATTTCCAAAGACAAAAATAACAATCAAGACAATGCTAACAGCACAAATAATTATATATTTATGGAAAACAACTATTTGTAGAATGTCTGAGTCATCAAATGAAAAAAAAGTTTGACTCACAAAATTTATTTTTAAGGTTAGGGAAATAAACTTACTGCTCCTTCTGCATAATTTTCCACGGCACAATATCCACTGTTGAGCTCCACAGAGCGACTACCCCAGAGAAAAACAGTAAATTAAAACAAAACACACACACACCAACCACATCACCACCACACAGACATTCCCCTTCTGGGGTTTGGGGTGGTTTTTTTTGCGTTTAGGAGCCGTGAAACCTCCATATTTATTTCTATGGCCAGCACCTAATATGAAGGATGAAGCACCGCGCTACGCTTTGTCAGGCTTCTGCCTTCCAACTGAGCCTCCCTGGTGTCAACCACGGCAGCCGCAGGACTCGTAGCTGCAGGAGGCGTTGCGTGGCTGGGGTAGGCTTGGGGCTGCAGACTGTCCAAGGCAATGAGAGCCAGGCTGCTGAGGCTCATCGCAGAAGGGGTTGGAGAAAGCACAGCTCCAGCCTCTGGACAGTGTAAAACGCGTGGGGTACACCCCTTGCTGCGGGGGGAAGGCTGGCACGTGGTCTCGGCGCCGCGTATGGCACTCGTAACCCTGATGCAAAAGACAAGCATCAGGTGCCGGACCCGACTTGTAGGCCAAGCTTCTTATATGGTAAATATATACCATATATATATTAGAAGAATATATACTCTTCTAGAATATATGTAGACTCACAGCTGACAGAATAGCTTTGAGACTCTACATGATCTAGACCAGCAACGACAAGAGCGTCCTGCCACTGCTCACCAGTTGCTTCATGGGTGGTTGCTGCCAGGGCTTCTTAGACCTTTCGACGTGGGCTGGCCTGAAAAACTAAGGGCACTTGACTGAAAAAAGTCACGCGTTCCAACCATCCATCTAAGCCGGTCACTTTTCAACGTATGTGTTTGTGACCTCAAATTGCTAAGTCTTAGACTTTATACTGCAAAATATTAAGCCTAAGTAAATGTCAACGTAGCCAACGCAGCTTCTGCACGTTTTAAAGAAACGGCTCTAAATCTCGACTTCATCTTTGCCAGCTACAGAAACTTCAAAGAACATTGTGAGGATTCAGATAAGAATGGTATTCAAAATAGACGGTGGAAGTTATGCCATACAAAAAAGTCTCCTTATGTGGGCTACGGGAAAGGAGAGGGACACCACAATCTCTGCTTCATTACAAGACTGACTGTCAGGACTAAAGCTAAAATCATGCGTGTCATCTGTTGCTTTAAAAAAGGCCCAGAAATGCTTACTTAATCAGTCAAGAATCTGTGTTGCCATCATATAAGGCCTGATCCTAGAAGTCTCTTACACAGGCCAAATACATTTTTGCAATTATCAAGCCATAGCTATAACAGGATTTGTTGAATGTTCAGAACACATATGTATCATCAACTCTGTTCTTACTGGTGTTACCTGTGTATTGTGGACCTGACAGTAAGAAAAACTATGAAACACAGAAAATATCCATTAAAATGAAACCTCTTAAATTTCACTGGAAACTCCAATAGATTTCATTGGGACAAGGTAGGTGGGAGTGCTGGTAAAAGAAAAAAGGAAGCTTCAAAGCAATTACAAAAAGGTTGGAAAAACCTAACAGAGGCTCATTCAGAGGCAATCTAATACCCTAAACCCAACTCTGTTAGCCAAGAAACCAACTTACAGATCAACAGAAGATTAACAAATTAAAGCAATCATTATTTCTAACTCTAAACTGACCACCAAAAGGGAGCTAAAACTTGTTTCTGTAATTTTGATACTTTGCTATCCTATTTTATCATTTGACGGAATATGGGATTGTACCTTGGTAAGTAGAATTATACATTCATAAGCAAAAAAATAAATTGACAATGTGTTTTCATCTTTAAAATTCTTCAAAACCAGTCATTAATAAAATCTTCATAGTAATTCTGTAGGATGGTAGGCAGACGAATCACATTCCACCATAAGTGGAATGTAAATGATTTATCCAGCTATGGCAAGGAGTGCCCTATCAATTGCCTTGAAAAGATGTTAAGGAACAGATTTTTTTCTTCTAATAGATATATATTCAAATTTACTTTTTTATAAAAAGGAAAAATATTCTTCTTCAAAATAATCTCATGGCAACACAAATACAGGAGCAAACTACGGAAGCATTCAAACTACAAAAGTATTCACTGTAATTATCTGAACACTTTTAAAATACCTACAGGGTACAGGTCACTATATATTTATAGTAAGAGGAAATTAAATTTCTTTCTTTCACACTGGACTCCATGTACATAAACACCTGCTGAGCACAACAAATCTTATCTACAAAGCCACCATTCACTGAGTATGGCCAAACTGACAATGTATAATTGCATTTAACATGTTGCCATTAGTGAACACAGAACCCTTCCATGTTTCAAGTCTTTTTTTAACCCAAAATATATGCTGTTGGTAATGTAATAGATACCATGAAGAATATAGCAAATGAATGAAGCAAAATTTAAAATAAAAAATTTAATCCAGCAGTGAGCACATAGGCATACAAACATGTAAAACATTAGAAAAAACAGACACACACAAAAAGCCGTTGCTGTAACCACAAAATAACAGTAACATATCAGAAAATACCCACGTACCATATATACTACCATCATAACACTGGAATAAGTGTTTTGAAGGCATGCCATCTTAGCCAAGAAAAAAAATACAGTTCAGAAAATTCCTAAAAGATTCGGGTTGGCTACTTGACGGTCAGCAGGTTAAAACCAGTAGAGTCCAGCTTTTGAGGGAACCTACTCCCGCTCTTCTTCCTCCTTCTTGTAAACTGCCCATCAGGGCCTAAGCTACACTCCATTTCTTACCTAACCTCTACCCAGCGTGACCAGACCAGGTAGTAAAGACTTGATGGTGGTCTCCCAGAAAAATTGATTTCATTCATCAGCTGCGAGAGTAATCATTACATTACTGCTTTAGTAAATTTGAACTGTATGTAATAAATAGGGTGGTTCCTTCCACTCTAATACTGCATTTATAGGGCCACCCTTTCAGCTTGCCTAATATTCTTTTACAAGTACACAAAATCCTCTGAGAAAGAAGCTAGATGAGTTTTTACGATACACTGTCATGCACTACTTTTAAACTAATTGGCTTATTTAAATTACCTGGTTATCTAAGATACTTATTGATACAAGCAGATACAAGTATCAGAGCCAAGTGTGTCTAGGTTTTTAATATAAAACCAGATTCCCACAACTACAAATGAGCATTGTTAATGAGTTATGACACCATCAACCCAAAAAATCCAGTAACAGTCAAAATGGAAATAAAGAAAACTTGAATACCTTTCACAGAATGACACAAAATCTGTCTTGTAAACACCATGCAATGTTATTAAAAAATGTACCTGCTTCTGTTCCTTACTTTCATTTTTGAGAACTGGGAAAGGAAGGAAGATGTGCTCCTCATTAGAATAATCCTCAAGCCTGCCTTTCATCTGTGCCTCCCAGATTACATTTTTTAGTTTAAAAGTCAACAAATTAAAAACCAAACTACATTAACTACATAAAACTACAGAAGCTCTTATATTAAAAAAGGAAAAAACTCAATCCAAAAAGTAAAAAAACCCCAACAAAACAGCAAAGTTAAGCTACAATGAAAGAGAGCTGAATGCATATAATTGGTAGCATTTGCAATAACTTCTGAAAAAATCAGAAAATGTTTGGTGCGTTTCAGTCAATTCTATAAACGTATTCCTAGAGGTCTAGTTCACGTGCGCGTGTAAAAGGGCACAAGAAGAGTTAAGTTTGCTTTGTGACTGTAAAAAGCACCAGACAGATATCCTTGGAAACTAATCCCCACAATATGAACAGGCACTGTCTGTGCTTGGATTCTCTGTCCTACCCTGTCAGCAAAGCTCGACCCTATCTGCAGAGAATGCTCAGGGAGAGCGTAATTTTGCCTCGATCTCTCTGTTCAGATCAGGCTTTAAATTTTACTTATAAGAGCAACCAAAAACTGAACAGAAGAGGAAAAAACGAAGATTCTAATTTTGAAGTTTAAAGGCATCCCCCAGCCGTGTGGCTGGGGGCACCACACTCACACGTATGGTACCTCCGTTGGTCTCACCGTGTTCCATCAGATGTACAAGCACAGTACCCAGCCACTCCTGACTTTGCCACCTTTCAGCAAGCACATTGTTGCAGCGTGCTGCACCTCTGTCTTCTCCCAAAACCTGACATCCAGCCTGGCCCAGTCCTACATCCATTTCCTTGGTTCTGCACCACCTCAGGAGCTGCTGACTGGAGCCTGAAACCTGAGCATGAGGTTGAGGGTTTGAGGGCCTATCCATCACACTCCAGCACCGTTCTCCAACCTCGGGGTGACTCCTTTTTTCTCCAAAGCTACTTCTTGGACTACCTTACGGTACCTACCTGTGCATGCACAGATACGGCAGTTAGCGCAGTTCATTTTAAACAATTAATATTTCTGAAACTGATTACTGGTCAACAATCCCAACTGAGACTACATGCTAACAAAAGTCTTAATACTAATGGGTCTCTGGACACGCACGTATCCTCTATCTGTAGCAACGAGACAAAACCACTAGCATAGACAAGCAACTTGTAGCTGCTCAACAACACTGAAACTACCATATAGTTATAACAATTCCTAATTGTAAGTTACCAACATACATGGATTTGCAAAAAATTCCGGATTTTTTTACTTCACTTTCTAAGTCTCGTGTATGTATTAACCGTAGACTGTGAAAGTCAATTCTTTTGGAAGAACATCTTTCCAATGATATTGCTGTAGGCTACACAGGGTTGTGTTCAAATTGGCACAAACTCATCAGTGGACACTTTTAAGCATGAAAGACAACAACAGCTGTATACATTTTAATCATAACAATGCAACAGCTTCCTTTCAGCAGTGCTATTATAACGCGATTATTCTGTTCAGGAATATAAATTGCAAATAGTTGGCTTCACTTTTGAACTACTGAGAATATTTTGCAGTTTCCAGTCAATGGCAGAGGATTAATGAAGAGCTGATAGTGCTACCCAGCAAAATACAGCAGAAGCCAAAGTTGCACATCCAGTGCAGTTTACTGCCTTCAAAAAGGAGCACAAATGCGTTATTTTGCAGAATGACAAAGGGAATCTATCCACCAAAAGAAAATCCTCTTTGTTTTCTTGAAGATAACGTCAAAGGATATTTTCCAAGCATTTTTAATGCCTAAGGGGAAAACGTTGCTTCTTTACTGCATCAATAATTTATTGCAAGTATGGGAAAGTTGTGTTTCAATTGGAAAAAAAACCCCAACAAAATCACATTTGATGTTACCACATCTTTCCACCTAACAAAATTACAGTTTTATGTGAGAAAATGCATTCTAAACCCACTACACAGCAGTAAGAGGTTAAACTGTAACTAAGACTTAGGAGATCAAATGAAATTTAGGTCAGTAAATGCAAGCGCGTTTTGAATGGCAGAGGAGCAATGTATACAGTATCTGTTACGTATTAATGGAGAACACTGCTTTTTAAAAAGCCTTGTTTCACCCTCCAATGGCAAAGAGAGTCAATAAAACTCAGCACTTAATTAGACAAAAGTATTTTGATGAGTGTGTATATATATTATTAGTGCTACTCGTCTGTTCATAAACAGGCCACAAGTCATGCCATCTAAGCATCAAGAGGCACTGTTTTGTCCACGTGTTTAGCTCACAGTGTAACTTCTCATAGCAAATGAGTAGGATTCAACACCCAAGCCAAACTCTATTTATGCAATGGGCTTAGCTAAAATATGAAAATAATTGCTTCTTCATACTACAGCTCTACTGTCATGATTTTGTATTGCATGGATACT
This sequence comes from Chionis minor, assembly GCA_013398295.1. NCBI lineage: Eukaryota > Metazoa > Chordata > Aves > Charadriiformes > Chionidae > Chionis > Chionis minor. The sequence continues at coordinate 1,115,642 of VZSF01002277.1, forward strand.
ACAGGGTTCTTGGCATAAAATTCCATTGCAACTTCATATAAAATGACGAGTCTTTCCAGACACTCCAATTTAAATAGGACAAGTAGACATGTCCTGATTGTCCAAACAACAAACAGAGAAGGTCAAGAAATGAGGTTAAACACTGTGATGACCCTTTTATTGCATAAAGTCAACAAGATTAGAAAAATGGTAGCCAAATCATCAAACGCGCCTAACCCCAAACCTCTTTTCCTACTGCAGCCATATCAGTAACCCAGAGTAAAGAAAGGGACTGGTGGCTGGGACCTGGACAGAGGATTACAGACGCAACAGACAGACTTCAGGTACACCCATGTACTCTTCTCTCCTCAAATAACAAATGAAGAAATCGAATACCTGCTGCTAGAGTTCAATATTTTTGCAGCATCAATATCACTTAAAACAAATACAAATATGCACAAGAAAAGCGACGCAAGATACCTGTGCTCCTTGACCTTCAAAACCAGTCATGTATTCATAGTTAAACTTGCTTTCAGTTAAGCTGGCAGAAGCAATTTTTTATTTCTATGGAATTACTAAATATCAGTAACTATTATTTAGCAATCTCTGTCTAAGATAAGATCTCTAAACAAAAAGAAAACTGATAAGAAATGATGACCTTTTCTTTTGAGGTCAAACACCCTTCTTTGATTCCCCCTAGCTTTTACAGAGTCCTAACTTCAGGGGGGCTTTTTGTGTTTGTAAAACAAAATACTGTCAGTCATTCTTAAATGAAACTCCATTACATTAATGATCAGACCGCCACCAAAAAGACACAAAACCAACCAACAAACAAAAAAAACTTTACAATATTCTCTTGTCTACCAAAGAAAAGAAAAATAACCAAAGGCCCATTTTTCACCTTTGGACGTTTGTTTCGGTATCATTAAAATGACAGATTTTGTATTGACAGGAAGGCTGCTATTCCTACGTAGAGCTGTAGTTCCAATGTTTTTGTTAAATTTCAACCAACTTGTCCAAGTAGGCCATTTGGTAGAAACCTATAAATGGCACCCAGGGGGTCTGGGTTTTTGCTGTAAAGAGGTCAGCTATTTCCTCCTAACTAAAAATAGGCAAGAGGCAGGAGGGGAAGAGGGAAAGGAGTTTAATTTAGCAGCTGAAAAAGAGTTTACAAAATTACTTCCATCTTTCCTCATAATGAAGATTATGAAAAAAAGGAATCTGCCCTCAAGAGTTATAAAACCTTGATCGTTTTATAGGCAGGCTGGTGTACATAATCTGAAATAATACTATGCATTAAAAGAGTAATAGTAAAGAGAACGCAGGGTACAGATCGTGTGTCACGAAGGGATGCCCACACCCTCCGTGCACAGAGCAGCCCGGTTTATTGGCAGCGGTGCTGCCAGGTGTTAACAACTCCCCTCTCTCCTACCAGCTGAGGTCACACTGTTGTCCCGCTGATAAGGCGCTACAATCAGCTGCTGTTCCCCTGAGTCGGTTTTTTCCACCATTTACCCTCCTGGCTTTTTGTCTCCCTCACTTACTCACATTACAACCTTTTCAGGTTCTGCGATATTCTCAAAATGGCCCTGATTTGAATGGGGGCCCCTTGGCACTACTAAAATATAAAGAACATCGGTTCAATACCAACTACAGTATGAATACTAGCACTGGACTCTAACAGAAGCCGACAGAAAATAGCAAGAGCTGATGGCACCAAAGCACTCACCCACCCGCCATCTACAGCGATCGCCAGGCTAAAGCCCTGGAATGGGTTTTCCAGCCTCGTCTCCACAATGAGCTGAATTCAGCATATCACTAAATCTGAAGCGTATGGCACTGCTGACTTATCTCAGCTACCCATAAACAACATCCCGTCCGCGCTGAAGGACATTCTCCTCTACTCTCTCCAAGCTCAGGGATGTAGACCTTTAATGACTGTCGCTGCCGGAGAAGTCTCCGTCCAGGAAGCTCTTCCAGGGCACGGCACATCAGACATATCAAGTGGGCACAGGTCTGCTTCCGGCCCTGCTGCCACGGAAATTGGAAAAGTCCGTCTGTAAATCAACGGGAGGATCGAAACTGGACAGACTGGCAGAGCAGAAGCCTGCCAAATCCAGGCGCAGACACGTCCCCCTTCCCTCTCAAGGATTTAATTCGTTTTTGCTCTTTCGACGCTCTTACTGCGGAGCATGGAGGATACGCGCCACCCGCTGAAGAGAAGACCAAGCAGGGTACTCCCAGCAGTGGCAGGGCAGAGGACATTGGAGTGATCTGACTTAATCGGGCGGGGGAAGGGCAGAGGATGTATTCAGATGACAACTTATCTGCAGGGGGGGAGGGTTGTCCTACGAGACTTGGACAGTTGTGTAGTTGCCAGTGTTTACGTGTATATGCAATTTTTAATCCTCTCTGCTTCTGAAACACACTTTTTCATCTCAGGGGCAGAAAAAGCAACCTTGGTTGTTTGCTTAGCTCGCCGAAGGTGTTAAACTGAGACGACTACAGCGGCTCTGCTCAAATCGCCACCGTTTTTAGCAGTATTGCACGTAGTCCAAGAAAGGTTTAATGTATTTTTAATGTGATAGCATCCTCCCCCTCGCGCTTTCATTTTTCCTCCCACCCCCTCTACAAACCTTCTGTGGGAAAGCTTCCCTTTTTTACTATCACTGTCGTTGAGATGTTGCAATTATTATCTGTAACTGTTTTTAAAAAAAAACAAAACAAAACTAAAAAACAACCAAAAACCCAAACCAACGCTGAAACACACTAGGACAACCCTGCTCTCTTGCCAGCAACATCTGCTACGACAGAATGAATATATTTGCTTCAAAACCTGCCCAGTGGCTCTGCATTTGACAGTACACTAACTGTAGGACAGGAAGAGGCCTAAATCCAGCATGCACAGCCACATGGTGAGCAAGGTATATTATGTTAAATGCTGTACATGCCACACGAGCGGCCTCAGTTGAAGGATGGCTCATAAATGGGTGAAGGAGGAAAGATAGGACATTGTATTTGTCATGAGGAAAGACCTTGTATTTACTACCTACAATCAGAATTTCCCTCTGGCACGATATATATTTGTTTTCATACCATTAGCCTAAAACACCAGTCTTGAAATTTTAATTTTACACTCCATTTTATTCCAATCATCACTTCAGGAGCGCTCTTTTCAACGGAGTATTTCAGTTTTCTGCAACATTATGCTGCAATATTTTCTTTTTTTTTTTTTTTCTTCCCCTCTCTCCATGAAACACTCGATGAGCTCCACCAAACAGGCCGCTTCCCCTCCCCCACCAACACGCATCTCTACACTTCAAGACTTGTGTGTCGAGAAAGGAAAAACGCTGTTACGAGTCCTCGTGGAGAGCCGCAAGAGACATGTTAAGACAACATAAAGGAAAGCCTTTATTCACTCTAAACACCGACTTTGAGAAATTAATATGCAAGCCTAACTTTCAGGGTGTGGCTTTGTGTCTCCCCCCACCACCACCTTTTTTTTGGTGCCGTGCAGGATGTCTACTCGAGAACCCAACAACATATAATTAAATAGGTCAAGGGTCACTCGCTTTACATCACACCACGCCAACCCGCAGCCGCGCACCGCACCACCGACCCCCGACACCCCACCG
>VZSF01002279.1:0-107628 GCA_013398295.1 Chionis minor
GGGGCGGCCGCGGCGGAAGGGCCGCTGTCCCCGGAGGAGGCGGCGGGCAGCCCCGGCGGCCGGGAGCAGAGTGGAAGGGCGGCTGCGGGCCGAGGGCCGCGCCTCGCCGGAGCCGGGCCGGCGCGGGGGGGAAAGGTGCTGCTGAGCTTCGGTGGCGAGGAGGAGCGGGAAGGTAAGGGCTCGGCGGCGTCCGGTGGAGCCTCGCCCGCCCCGGGGGGCAGCCGGCACCCTCGGAGCCCGCCGGCCTGGGCAGCGGGGGCTCGGGGGAGCAGCTGGGCTGGGAGCCTGGACGAAGAGGCTTGTCCGTGCCAGCCTCCTGCAGTTCAACAAGGCCAAGCGCGACGTCCTGTGCGTGGGTCGGGGCAATCCCATGCACAAATCCAGGCTGGGCGGAGAATGGCTGGAGAGCAGCGCTGAGGAGAGGGACTGGGGGTGCTGGTGGATGAGAAGCTCAACGTGAGCCGGCACCGTGCGCCCACAGCCCAGAAATGCTGGGCTGCATCCCCACAGCGTGGGCAGCAGGGACAGGGAGGGGATTCTGCCCCTCAGCTCCTCTCTGGGGAGACCCCACCTGGAATACTGCCTCCAGCTCTGGAGCCCCCAACATCAGAAGGAGATGGGCCTGTTGGAGCGGGTCTGGAGGAGGCCTTGAAGATGATGGAGCCCCTCTGCTGTGAGGACAGGCTGAGAGGGGTGGGGTTGTCCAGCCTGGAGAAGAGAAGACTCCAGGGAGACCTTAGAACCCCTTCCAGTACTTAAAGGGGGCCTGCAGGAAAGATGGGGAGGGAGTCTTTGTCAGGGAGGTAGTGCTAGGATGAGAGGTAACAGTTTTGAACTGAAAGAGGGTAGATTTAGATTAGATATTAGGAAGAAATGTTTACTGTCAGAGTGGTGAGACACTGGCACGGGTATCCCAGAGAAGCTGTGAATGCCCCATCCCTGGAAGTGTTCAAGGTCAGGTTGGATGGGGCTTTGAGCAGCCAGGTCTAGTGGGAGGTGTCCTTGCCCATGGCAGGGGGGTTGGAGCTGGATGGTCTTTGAGGTCCCTTCCAACTCTAACCCTTCTGTGGCTGTGCCTCCGGACTCTGTGTATGGCGTGGTGGTGGTGAGGTGTCCCTGGCTGGTGACCCAGAGCGCAGCAGGTCACCACTATAGGTTGTGGTTTGGGCCGGACTGGCCCCGAATTGACCAACGGATACTCTCCTCCAGACTCTCCAGGGAGTGGAAGGAGACTGATGATATTAGTATGGATAGGGCTGCTGTGAGGTTTCTAAGATAAATGCATATAAAAGCACTCTGAAGATGGTATATGTCTGCGTGCTTTTGGGTGGAATTCATTTAAAAGCTTCTTAGAGCTGGAGAAAACTCGAGAAAACAAGATAATATGTGATTGCATGACTAGTGTTGTTAATAATGAGCTAGCTTAAATAACTGAAACTTAAATGTTTCCTTGACTCTTTTAGGCTGTTTCTTTTGTAACTGATGACACAAAGCAGGTCAGGGCAGCTTGCTGGAGTCACTCTGTGATGGTCACAGACTGCAAAGAAAACAGGATGCTGAGCTGCACAGATTAAATTAAGAGGTGGTGGATCTTGAGTGATAAAGCCATAGACCTAGTTAGACTTAATGCAGCCAGAGCATCAAAAAATATGGTATGCACACATAGAGATTACAAGGACTTTATATGTAATATCTGTATATATGCACATGTACTGCTGTCTTTGTTATGTTACTTAGAATAATTTTGTTTTACCTGGATAGGTGAAGAATTTTTTAAAATTAAAAAGCCATCCTTCAATGAAGTAACCTTTAGGATTCAAAAGAAGGAAAGCCTACTGCCTGCACAGACAGAAGTTGAAGAAAGCAAAAGTAAGTACTTCCTCCAGCTAAATATTTTATGGAATACTTGTATGAAAATACATTACCAAATTGGCAAGTGAAGAGCAATGTACAAATACTGCTGTTAGATGTCTTTTACTTGTTAATTGAACCCAGGATTATACTTATAATATTACTTTACCGGTTAATAATTTTAATCTATTTGTGCTGAAATTATTTTCCATATGACCTTGGTAAAACAGTAGCAGAACTTGGAGGCTGTTTTTGAAAAGACCTGGATATGTAGAACCCCGATTGTACATCCGAGTGAATACACTTCTGATAAATTGGTACCTCAGCATCACATCTTTCAAACTGTGGGGCAACTATCTAGTGCCTGTTGCTGTTGGATTGCAGTTTGATCTCAGGATTTGCACTGAGAGAAAATGTGAGCTTAGTAGGATTTTGATTGACAAAACTTAATGTAAACCTTAAACTTTGTGTTTTTAAACTGTTAGCTATTACAGCATTTAAATATTTTAGTTGAATACAATCAATAGCCTTGATTGTTCTGGTGGTCTCATTTGACTGTAGTAAGTTTTTTATTTGGATATTTGGGGTTTGTGTGTTTTACAAACAAGTGTGTCTAAACTGACTTCTCCCTTCCCCTTTGGACACCTCTGTCGATTCACAGATACACCCTGGTTGCTACTGTTAGAGAAAAATAAGTTAGATTGAGAAACAGTTTACTTTGAGATTGATTCAAATGAGATAGTATGATTTTTTTTTTGGTAACTTCTTATAAAAGTATACCTCATACTTTTATAACAGGTAGCACATTCTGTTGTTCAGTAATCTGATTTACTGAAGATACAGTGGCAGATGAAAAGAAATCAATGTTTTTAAAGAATTTGAAGATAATTGGGGATAAACCTTTAAACAAGGACTCCCACGTTGTTAATGCTATAAAAAATGTGCTTTCTAAATACAGTTTATGAAGTCAAGGGAGATGAATCCAAACAAGCTGTGAGCTATCAGGGTGTTAATCAGTTGTCATCTGGGAGACGATATCATTGTTTTTGTGTATGTAAATGTGCTCTGCGTGTCAGACATACTAGTTTGGGACTATCGCAGATGCTTTGATTCCAGACAAGAACTGGCTTTTAAATGATTGTCCTGGAATGTGAGAAAATGTGATGTGTTTTGATGAGGACAGGTGGGGATAGATAAGCAACCAGTCTTTGCTGCAGCAAGGTGTAAATGGTTACTGGTAACCAGTTATGGGACATCAAATTCCAGCAGCTGAAACTGAAATCATGAATCTTACTTTTTTTTCCCACCAATACAGAAATCTGTCAGTTGGAGCCTAGCACTGACAGCACCAAAGGCACTCGTGAAAAAGAGGAGGAGAAGGAGGATGAAAGTTATTCTTCACTAAGTGAGGACTACAACAGCTCAGACTCTGAAAATGAATCCAGCTCTCCACAGAGGAGGAAGGATTTATCACCAGGTTAGTTTCCTGGATTTTTTTTTTCTTTTTAAAGGAAGTTATTTTACAACATTTTTTGTCTGAAGTACCTGACAAGGTAAGTGAGATGAATCCTCCTCAGCTTAAATCACATAAGGTGTAGGTATCTTGTTTGTGCTGAGTCAGGGCTACCCTTCTCCTGAAAGAATAGTGATGATTCCCCAGTATTTTTGGTTGCAGATGTTTGTTGTATTTCTGTGTTAATTTTGGAAATAGATCAGAAATTATGACCATGGGTTTCAGAAGAAAGAAGCAAAAAATTCCTCTTTAATGATAGCAATTCCCTTCATGAGATTAAAATATAACCTCACTTGTTCTGATTTGGAAACTTTGGATTCCTTTGTGAACTCACTAAATTTAGTAACCCTGATTTATTGGGAAGATGGAAAAAAGGAGGACAGGCTGACAGTGCTTTAATTAAAAGAAGAAAATTAAGGAGCTTTAATTTTAGACTGAGACACACTTTTTAAGGGTACTTTTCCATCTCCTCATATTCAACATGGTAAGCATAGTAGAAGAACATCTTGTGTCCTGTATTCAGCATTGTACAGTGATCGTGAACAGTGGTGATTATCGACATTATGAGCAACACAGGGTGTTGCTTTTTGTCCTTTGCTTAGATTTTCTTTCTCTTCAATGCAGGTAATATCCCCAGTGCAGCTTGTATTGATGCTGCTCGGAGGAAACGTCACTTAGCCAGGACCCGCGCCGATTATCTTCTACTGGATGTTTCGAACAGTCATCAGGTCTCTCGGAGAAGGGAAAGCAGTGATTTTGAGAGCGAAGATGAGTCTGATATGAGGAATCTCAATTTTGTACCTAAAATGAGAACTCTTAGGCAAAGGATGACTGAACACATGGGTAAGTTTGTGCCGTTTCTCCCGGCGGTTGTGGCTTTGTTTTACTGATGTCTGGAAGAACGTGGGGCTTGTAAAGAGTGAGCGCGGCGCAAGGCATTGCTCCTCAGGGATTTTGGCAAAAGGCTGTAGAGCTGGCATTTGGTGTTTGTACAGGACATTAATCTGGTTTAGGTCTCCCTAATGTGGTGGTGCAGGATCCTTTGAGAAACATTTGAAAAAATGATTTTTGGCCTTGTTGACTGCAAAAAAATTACCTTATAGGAGGCACAGCATTTAATCTGAATGAAGTTGCTGTGTTGTAAGACAAACCGTCCCACTGAAGTTTTCTGAGTCCTGCCTGTTGCTTCTGGTCTGGTCTTCCCACTGCTCCACCTGCATTGATAATTGTGCCTGTTCTTGAAAATGAAAGAAAAAAAAAACGACAAAAAAACCCAACAACCCAGCCCTTCAGCAAACCTGTTGCATGCAAAGCATATGTGGCTTTTCCTTTGCTTTTTTTCCTCTTACAGCTGCTTACAGTTGGGTTATGAAGCACTTATTTGAACAAGGGTTATAAGGAATGTGTAACTATGAGCTGATTCTGCAATTCCAGTTAATACTAAAGAGATTTTTTCTTTGTATCTATAGTAAAGCATACATTTTAGAGCACTCAAGAATTTGCTGTGTAAAATGTCACTGTTATAGTCTAACTATACTCTTATTTATATGTATTAGATACAGCTTTGCTTTGAAACATAAAAATGAGATGTTTGTGCTCCTTGTACTGCAGTAGTAGGCGTCTAAAAACCAGTATGTTGGGGAAATTAATATTGGTGTGAATTCTACAAATCCGACTAGCCATTTCCAAGTCTTCCTTGCCTTTCAGTTTGAAAGTCGTATGTCTAGAGTTTCTTAATCTGCTGGTTTTTGTGTGTATCACTTCCCAGTAATGATTGGGAGAACCATTGTTGCTTTACAGGGAGGAGAACAAGGGAGGGGAAAAATAGTCAAAGGATGTAATTACATCTAATAATGATTGTTTTCGCTTCTAGTGTCTGGGAACAATGAATCAAGTGAAGATGAAGCACAAATTAAGTGGGAAGAACAGCAAATAAAGAAAGCCGTTAAACTCTCTCAGGTGACACATGCTTTCCTAACCACTGGAAGTTGCTTTTTGCTCATTGGCAAAAAGTTGCTTTTTTTGCTCATTTTACTCGTTGTTCTGAAGTACCTCCTACCTGCCGTCTTGTTACGGAGGTTTTTAGGAAGTTACACCCTAACTCTTCAGAGAAAAGGCAATTAGAACTAGGGGAAGATGATAATGAAAATCTGTAATCTCTCTCCAGCTGTTCAGAAGCAGGGTATTGTCTACCTGTGTGTGATGAAAGACTGTGAAAAGCAGAGAATAAAATTCTAAACCCTGATATTTTAGCTGCCATGTAAGGGGTCCTAAAAGCAAGGGCATGCAGATTCTCGAATGTCGAAGTCACAAAGCAAAAATTATTCTTTTATTATGCTACAGTTCTGTTGAGTGGCAACCTGAGAGCTCTTTTCATAGTTCCGCAGAATTCTGTCTCTCTATTTTTTTATTCCTAAATATAAAATTCCTAAATATANTGATAAGATGGAAGTTTTTGTTTCTGGCTTGAATCACCTACCCTGGATCAGACTAGGAAAATCTGAATAACCAGTTCTTTATTTTGGAATAGGCAACTGTAGAAATTTCTGGCTGTTAAAATGGGAGTAGTTAGAAGAGTGGGAGAAAGTTGCATCTTTCTGCTGCTGAATTTCAAATCCAGTATGAGTGGTGTTTTTAGGTCCTCATACTTGTTTCTGGAAAACTGTTAATTTCTGCTGTTCGGGAAAGTGGAGCAACTTTTAGTAGCAGACCTTGTTAGTCATGGACTTGATTGCTTCAAGTGATTGTGTTTTGGCTTGATTTTGATATACAACCTCCTACTGGTTTAGAATGCAGAATATCTTTTAATTTGTAAGGTAAAATTCAGTGGAATCCTTTAGTTATAATTACACTTAAGCTGAGTTGTCAGAATGAAAAATCTGTCTTTTGCCCACTGGCTTTGTCAGAAGGTAGCATTCATATTTATTGGGAAGGAGAAAATCAGAAAGTTTACTATGAGAAAATAGAATATTAAGTGACTAAAAGGTGGCAGATAAATTATCATAAATATTCAAATAGCTTTTAAAGAGCAAGATATGAATAAAATCAGATACTATCATCACCACTTTGCTGTAGTTTATTTGTACATTTTATGTTTAGAATCTTAATACTAGCAATGTCTCAGCTGTCAGTGTAGAAGCATTATGCATTATTGAAAGTGATTAGTATTTTCAGACCAAGACAGCAACTTAAGTGTACCCTAAGTTATGGATTACTTTGTGCTGTTTATATATTTATGCACTATATTATTTCCCTTGCTTTTCTGTTGTACTTCTCTGTACAGCATTTCTTTATTTGATGATTGAAATATGTATCTTTATTTGATATGCCGTGTGTATTCAAATGATGTCTCGTTGATCTGTAGAGCTGCAGAGGCAAAACTTGTGTGAAAAGTGTGTTAAAAATTAACACTTAAAATTCTTGTAGGAAACTTACGATGATGTTTCCCTGCATAAATTTCCAGCAGCTAAACCAAAGTTTGATCCCTCTGTTTCGCTACCACCTGTGAACTTGGAAATTGTGAAGAAGCGACTGACTGAAAGGTAAATCCTGCTCCTATGAACTTAACTTTGGAGGTGTCTTGAGTTTTAGTTGCAGAATGAGAGATGACAACTTTGAAGTCTTATTAATTTTCTAGAGTATCGGAGGATTTTTGGGTTGTTATTTCATGTGTAATATGCCTGTTATCATGTCCATTAGAGTAACGGATTTTTTTAACTTTACCTGACAGTGCTTTGTTGTAGGGGAACATTTGGACTTTTCAGGAGTGTGTTTTATCACCTAGAACTTTAGGGAATAATTTTTATGCAGGGAGCATTATTTTTAGGGAGCAATTTCAATGGCAGCAGCTCTCTATGCTTGCTCATGGTTTTTGACAGGAGCATTGCTTCAGTGTTATGTTTGCCCAGCAAGCAAAACTTCAACCGGGGCAAGACAGAGCCGGCAATTCGAGTCCTCTTATGGTGGTTCTTACACCAGCTGCAAAAATAGCTCAGTATTTCCTAAAGCAGCAGTAAATTCTCTACGGGCGAACTAGAACCTGCCTTGATTATTTTTTTTTTCTGTAGTCATATGTCGGGCTGTGACTTTTCTTTAGCAGTTCAGCTGCTGTACGGGCGGCTGAAGTGTCCTGGGGTGGAGGTGCGAACCTCCAAGAGGGTGTGTGAGAAGGACAGCTGGGGTCAGGCATCCTAAGGTAAAGCCATCCCCTGTCATCTCGCAGAGCACCAAGAAGCAGCTGTTGGGATAAGTTTAGACAAGTAACGTTACACAGCTGAGACATAAATGCACGCTGTGGACTTGCCCCGAGTTCTCTCTGTATATGCTTTGCTTTGTACAGATCATCACTGACCTGCGTGTTTAAAAAAATGGCAACTAAATATTTTTGTGGAATTGTGTACTTCCTTTGCCATAATTGCCTGAAGAGAATGAGATAAATGAAGTGGGAATTTGTGTACAGAATCAAATAAGAAAAATGGGAATAAGGCTATCAAGAGGGGGGAGACCTATTCAGAAAATAGCAAGGAGGACAACCTGTTTGTAAATTTAATAGATGTATTTAACGTTAAAAATGCTGAGATAGCTTTTTGGTTTTTTTAAACGTGTTGCACAGTAGAGAGCAGTAGCTTCGTCAGCTATTTTCATTGAAAAGTGTTCCCTGCTTCAGGGAAGTGAGCTAAGTTGTGGTCTATTTCTTGGTTTTCAATCAAGCAATCACTTGGGATATGTAAGGAGGGAAGCGGGGTGGGGAACAGAGGAAGCAGAGTTGCAAATATATGTAAAAGTTCGTGTGCTACGTTTGTGTTAGTGACAGCTATAGACATGGGTTCCTGGGTTTTATCACCTAGTAGCAGCAGGAGTCCTCGGTTGGTTTGTACTGAGTAGTGAGCACGTGGTGGTGTTCATAAGTACTGCTGTCCATGCAACTTACATAAAGCTATTATGGATGTGCTGACATGAGCTGTCATTTTCCCCAGATTACGTTGAGTAGAGTCCCTTTAATGTGATATCGCAAAATTTGGCTTTTTATATTTTTGGGAAGCGTGGTGTATTGAGGGATCCAAGTAAGATGTCATTGGTGCTTTCAAAACTAGCACCGTGTAAGTGACACCTGAGTCTCCAAAGCACGGTGCTTGTCCACACCCCCAATACATGTGCAAAATGTTGGCGTGGGTAAATCTTTCAACGCTGCTTAGGTCGAATGCAAGTACTATTATTAGCATAGGCAAAGATTTTTTTTTTTACGTTATTATAATGGGGAAAATGTTTTGGAATATATCAGCTGTTAACTTGGCAACAGTTTTAGTTGTCTGTGTTTCTCTTTTTTTTTAGGATAATGTCATTGCAGGATGTGCACCGTGCCCACCAGAAGGAGTATGAAAAATATATGGAGGACATTGAAAGTTCAAAGATGACTGTCCAGGAGTTAGAGAAGTCTTCGGATGCAGCTCAGAATTACAAATTCTACAGGGCCATGAAAACATACGCAGAAAACTTGATAAACTGTTTGAATGAAAAAGTATGTGTATTTTCCTCTTCCTTTTTTTACATGATAAAGGTGCCGTCCATCAATAGAAAGATGGGGGGGGTTTGTCTGGAAATGATGAGGGACAGCACTCTATTAAAAGATGAGTTCTGTCAGAAATTTTAATGTCACAGGAAACAAAATAGAGAGGAAAAAAAATCAACCCTCACCTGGAGTGATGATCGAGCTAGTATAGATATACTGACTTGAGCTGCGATCTCGCCTGTTGGGTGAAAACAAAATGTTATTGGAGGGAGTTTTCTGCAGGTCTAGTAACCAGAGTGCTCTGAAGTGGAATGAGAGGTGGCACTTACGTTCACCTTTGGGATATCTTGAAATGTTTTTACTCAGGGTTATGTGACCTCGTGCTAGGTTCGAGTTGGGGTGGAGTTAGCAGAACTCTGTGAGAATTTGTCTGCGTTATCGGCTGTATCTCTTTCCTGAACTGCAAACCTTGTGCATTTAAAAAGATGAAGACTGGGGGAAGGGGAGGACGTGCCTAAAGTTTAGCCTCAGTGAAAGTGAACTGCTTTTACCCTCTATAGATAGTGCTATCAAATCTAATTTATGTCACTTAATTGCATCGCAATTGTGAATTTCTTTACATAGCTTCAAAGAGAACAAATGTTAGCTAATTAATATGTTTTGTGTAATGGTTAGTGTCTTAAAATCAAACTGAAAGCAAACTAAGTGCACCAGTAGTGTTCTACTGAATCTTTTGTATGAAGTCTGGGGTAGTCCTGTGGTGAGCAACTGGCATTTAGTTTGTGGATTTTGAGTCTTGCAAAAAAGACTGAAAACCACCAACGACCAGGAATGTATTTTCAATCTGTAATATTTTGGCTCACTGCTATACTGAAAACCCATGGAAACTGGGGTTTTTTGTTCGTTCTTTTGAGATTTTAATTAATTGAAAACCTGATTACTGTTTACTATATTTCAGTTGAAATACATTAATGATATAGAATTGACTGTGCACGTGCTTCTTCAGCAACGAGCAATGAGACTATTGAAACGAAGGCAAGATGAGCTGAAAACTGAATCTGCTTATATTCAGCATCTGACAAGTTAGTATGAAGTTAGAAGTTATTTTCTTATTGAAACATTCACGCTTTGAGCAGAAATATACAGTTACTTTTTGGATGAAGCTTTTAATTTTCACTTTTGATCTCTTTTTTCCCCTTCCCATTGTCTGTCGGTGTGTTCTGTTATACCTCAGTTGAAATCCTAACCTCAGTAAGGCCCATGATACTATTTTTCTCTGGTTTAATAGTGAACATGACATGACCAAGTACTTTGTCAGTTTTTAGTTACTCAACTAGGCAATTTCCTGTCTACATTTAGAAAGAAAAATGGAGTCAGTTTTCTAGTAGGTCTTCAGTTGGAGAAAGCTTGCTGATAGGGAGGATTCTGCAAATATATGGAAAAGCAATGTGTTTTCTTGGCAACATCACTCTTATGTGAGTGTCTTTAGGGCTGTGTGTGTGCTGAGAAGGGAGATTTCAAATCAGGAGGTGACACTTAAGGGAAGGGAAGGGCATGAAGAAAGAAGCCTCTTTGTGTAGGTGTTTCATAAAAAAGAAAATCATATTTTAGGGTTTTTTTTTGTCACTGTAGGAAAAAGTATTACAACTTTCTCACCTCATGTTTTCTTTTCACACCTACGTGTTGTTTATATGCCATGTGAATATTTAGCTTTTTTTTTTAAACAAAAACAAAACCCTAAACACAACTTCCAAACCCAAGCCTTTTAAAACTGTTTAGGCAGAGCTAAGAGCGATACGCTTGGAGCTGCTGGGAACAGATGGAGGCCAGATGCCCCAGTTTCTGGTAACTACTAATCATATGGGTTCAGTCTTCTCACTACACAGGATAAAGTGCTGATTAGAGAAAGCGAGCAGCCCGTATGATTTTGTACAGTGGCGTAGCAGACCGACAGCAGGTGTTAAGAAGAAAAGGGTAATACCACAATAATAGTTGCCATTAAACTGATTTTACTTCCAGCTCATTACAAATGAGATCGTACTTGCACGTTTAACAGCATTTTTAATTGTTTGTATGTTCCTAGTTGTATTTAATACAGTGGAAAGACTGTTTTTTCTTATATGATAATACGTCAGTAAGAGTATACTTTTTTTGGCATGTTGTGGACGTATCAGCCAGCTAATAGTGCTACAAATGAGTGGCCCAAGTAGAAAACGTTTCTAGTTTCTACTTCTGTGTTGGGCTCAAGAATCAGAGCGGGGGTAATTGGGGTCACCCAGTCAGCGACCGCTCTGAGAGGGAGACGGTGGGGAGCTGGCTAGTCTTGAAATCTAGATGCAGTGGTTTTGAGTAGTGTCAGTCGGGGTTTTAACTTCCATTACAATGTTGGAACCAAACCTCAAAAGTTATTCTAATTTATTCCATGGTTTCAGTTTTGACGTAGTAGATCCCTACACTTGCCTTTCACGCTGCTGAGAGCCTATTGTGGAAGGCACTAATTTCCTTTTCCAGGACTGGGAAGCGGTAAGCGTTGGCTGGAGTGTCCTCGCACTCAGTGTTTCATCTGCTGCTACAAGGCAGCAACCACACCTGACTTTATGCACTTAACAAGTATTATTTACTGTGCATTATTCTGGAGACTGTTAGAGTTTTGTCTCTGGCTGTGTTGCAAATGAAGAACAATAGAAGGAAAATTAGTGTTTCCTTGGTGAGTTGATAAAAACTTCATGCCACTTTATTTTTGGCTGATTCTGTCTTCTGATAGGTGGGAATGACAAACCGACTAATGGTGGTTTGGAAGGTGATGAGAAGATGCAGCTTCTGGCAATGTGTGAACAGCGAAGGTAGGTGTTATGTATATGGACACTTAACTCTGATAAGTGTCGTGTTCACCGGCCTTCTGATATTTATGCAGTGGTGAATGTAAACCTGTAGGATTACTAAACGCAATTATACAAAAAATAGGTGTTTGCTTTACAAAACTCAAAGTACTTGGAAACCATCTATTTGTTAATGACATTCTGCTCCTGTTGATTTGAATCTGAATGCTAATCGATCTTGTTATTTTAAATTAATAAATCTTAAGTGAGGCTATTTACAAAACTACGTGACAGAAGCTTTTTCTGTCCTGTTGTAATAAATAAAATTATGACCTCATACAGAAATATATTTTCGTATTATTGTATAGATAGCAAAAAAGGCAGTATTCTTGCTGCTGGGGGGTAGTCATGGTGGCGAGGGAAGCAAAGCAATATCTAGCCCCTCTCCTGCTATCAGCGTAGGGCAGATACTACATTTTGGATATTATAGTGTTCGGAGACTGCTACTGAATTTTTTCCCAAAGTTATTAGGAGCTTTGAAAGTTTTTCAGTTGTATCGGTGCCTCAGTTTGTTACTGTACTTTGAAGTGGCAAGAACTTACGGCATTTTAGTGGATGAAAAATGATACAATAAAAATTGCACTCGAAGCATTTAACCTTTATGCTAGTTGATGTAAATAACTGTATGAAGTTATTTATACAAACCATTTTCACACCGTATATCACTTTTCTGTGGCAGAGATGGCAGCTATTGATTTTGCATCCTCTTAGGAGTCTTGGTGTCATGGCAATACTTTTTTCTGAGCCCAACAGGCACTGGGGTGCTGTCACAGTTTTTGTGTGGGCTGTTGCACAAGTCGTCCAGAACTGAGATGGCAGACTGAGAGCTCAGTAGTTTCCTGCACACTGAAACTGTCACAGACAGTGTCTGGTACCATGCTCGATGTTTAGTCTTCCAGGTGGGATGAGTTATTAGCCTCGTTAGGGAACGAGGTGAAGCGAAGATGGTTCATAGCGGGGAGATCGGAAAAGTTTATGTTAGTTCCCGAAGTTCCTTGTTCTTCCATGGTTTCCGTGTCCTTATGGTTAAACAATTACTCTTGATCCCTGAGTGCGTTTCCTTAGGCTGTTGCTTCCACAACTTGCTTTTAGTACTTTTTTTTTTAAGTGGGGTTTTTGTCATTAAGCTTTCCTTTGCCAACGAGGGGAGGGTAACTCATGTGAGTTCATTACAAAATACAGGACTTGCAGACAGCAAGTGAGAGGGTGTTCAGGAGAAGCTGGTCACCACGAAGGCATGTCGAGTGACGATGAGCTGACTCCGACAGAGGTGACCGAGTTCCAGAAGAGCAAAGGTTAGTGACAGTCTCCCGGTGATGTCTTGGAACAAAATCTCTTTGTGATATTTTTTTATTGTAGGAAAGGTGAAGAGATACTTCATTTGAGTTACATATTCTCAGTTACTGTAGAAAAGAAATGCATTCAGACAGTTCCAACTGATGACGTGGGAAGAATAAGTGTATGATTGTAGATTTCTTTCGGTATGAGTTTCGTTGTGGTGGCATTGCACAACTGTTTCAACTGGAAGTAAGCTCTTTTAGATCATGCCAGAGCTGATCTGACAGCGCTCAACACAATGCTACAGTGTGTTTTGTATAATCAATTTATTTTGTGAAGAAAGAGTAAATTAAAGGTTGGTGTTTTAATTATCTTGAATGAATGGATGAAGAGGAACAGAGAAAGGCATTTTCTCCAGATAACCACAGAAGGGTTTTCATGTCTGAAGTATTACGACTGTAGTAAAAAGTTTGAAACACAGTCATTGTATAAATCTGTGGAATAGATCGTGAAGAAATTTGCCTTTTTTGGTCTCCTGACAGTGTTTTTTCTCTGAAACTGCATATTCCGGGGAACTGGTTTTAAAATCCATTTCAGTGTCAGATGTGTCGAAGATAAATGATAAATGCAATTATCACAGAGAGATTTCTTATGTCCTATAGATGCATAAATTCTTAATCTTATGTCTCACTGAGTTCTGTGATTGTTTCTTTTTATTTCCAATAAATATTATCCATAGATAACGTTTTAGAGGATAGTAGGAAAATCTTTGAAGATGTTCATGCAGATTTTTGTGACGTCAGAAAAATCCTGTTGAAATTCCAGGAATGGAAGGAGAAATTTCCTGACTCTTACTGTGACGCTTACATCAGTTTCTGCCTGCCGAAGCTATTAAATCCATTGATCAGAGTTCAGTTAATAAACTGGAATCCTCTTGAGGTAGGTGCATCAGCTGACTTTGTTGTCTTTGAAAATGGTATGTGTGTTTGCATATTAATATCCTGGTGACCCCTAGGCTTCTGGGTATTGCACTGAAGCAGTAGGTTTCCTCAGTAAAGGCTCTTGTGTTTCTGGGCTGCGCTGTCTTTGCGAACGCGCCTTTTCTGCCTCATTTCTCTCTTTTAATTGATAAGACGTGTGGATATTTCCAGCAGCCCGAAGTATGTCTGAGCAGAGGCGTGCTGTTTTCAGGGAAAACTGTATGGGAACTCTTATGTCGTTTGTAAGGGCACTCTGGAACCCGGGATAAGTATGTTAACTAGAAGGAGAAGGTCCATTTCTTCTTATTGAGTCACTTTTTGTATCTGAATCACTTTAATATGAAAAATGAAATCTTTTTTTCCGTACATAGCACAGTGCATTAGAAATTCACAGATACTCTATTGGTCTCAGAGGCTGAAGCATGTGGTTGGAATCTTAACTTTCTCCTTTCCCCTCACCTCCAGCCCCTTTTGCAACATCCTCTGTAAAAAGAATTCTTCTCCCGAGTTCTTTGAAGACACTTGAACAATCTCAGCCTTTTAATTGTAGCTTTAAATCTAGTTTTCCTCATTCGCTGGTTTGGCCCATTCAATTATGAGGGTGGATCTGAAATGAAGTGGGAATCTGTGGTATCATTGGATGGAGCTTTTCTTTCAATCCTGGCCAGCTGAACAACTAACGATCTTGCAGCAGAATGTTACGGAGTTGGAAGAGATGCCCTGGTTCAGAGCTATAGAAGAATTCAGCGATGCCAAAAACATACCTGAATCGAAAAGGGATGATGATCCTGATCAAGAAGTTTTGCCTCGAGTGATTGAAAAAACTATTCTTCCAAAAATTACAGGTATAGTAAGATTGTCTTGAAAATGTTCACTGCAGCTAGGCAATCAGATGTTAAATAAAAGCGATAGCTGTTACATAATGTTAGTTATGGTGCTCCAAGATGCAGTGATTGAGGCTAAGGTAGCCTCTTTTTAAGATTGTTGTGAGAGGCTTTGCTTTTTGTAGGCTTACTCCTGTTATCTTGTAATGCCTTGAAACTGAAGTGGATAACCACTTGCATATTGTGAGTGTAACGAATTCTTAATTTTTTTTCCAGCATTTGTAAAGAACGTGTGGGATCCTTTATCTACTTCACAGACAAAGAACCTTGTACAGCTTTGTAAAAACATGTTTGAAAAACAAGTCCTTGCCAAAACTGAAAGCAGTCGAGCGAAAGAGGTAAAAGCTCCTGTTGGTATAGGGGAAGGGAGAAGTTCGTCCTCTGTGTGTGCTTTCTGCATGTGTGCCTACGGGCCCTTAGAACATTGTCCTGCAGTGGTTCAGTTCTTATTACTTGTTTGTTCTGTCACTTTGTATAGAGAAGACTTAACAGTTAAAATTCCGTCTCTCTGAAGCTCTCATTATTGAAGATGACGGGAGATGATCTTCATTTTCTTGATCAGATTTCTGCTTTCGAGGCAGAAATTAGCTCCCATTCCTAGAAAAATTCTGCCTGTACCTATCAAGATACTGATTGTAGATCTAATCTTGCCTCGCTGCAATAACCATGGTTAGACTTTAGATGTGCATTTAATCATCTTTCAAAATTTAAATGCCAGTAATGCTCCAGTGGTCAATTCCTTAAGCTTCTATTTGTAAAGCAGGTCTAGAACTTTAAAGTTTTTAAATCCCCAATGAGAAAGACTACTTTGTAATGATATCAGTCTTTTAATAATTACTTTTATACACGTAGTCACTCTAGCATGCTCTTCTTCAGCCTGATTCTGGTTTTATTCTGATGTAAATCTGGAGGTTTCTCTCGTATAGAACTGGTGAGATGGGTGGATGTTTAGGCCCTGAGTATGAAAAGAAATACTTTTAAGAAAATGTTTATGCCTTCCAAATGTTGCTGATTTGAAACCATGATACCGCTTGTACAGAAAGTAAAGTAATCCAGAACTTTAAATAAATATTTTAAAAAAGATAGGTGGCAAACTATGGCACTTAAAACATGTTGCCTAAAAACACATGCTATTCTAGCTGTGGTGATTTTTTTTTATGTAAGTTCACCATAAAAAGCTGTGAAATTCTGTGTTCGTAACTTACTTTGTGGTTAATCTATACAATTTTCCTGCTACCTGGCAAATTAACACGCCTAAAGTGTTCTCACTTAGGAAAACAACTTGATCTTAGAAAAAATCCAAACCCTGTATATAGTTAGAACTGGTTTTAATATATTCATGGTCTCAGTGTGTATTATACACAGGTGGTAACTCTACTTTGCTCTAATTAGCACATGGCACTTCTAGATGAACAAAATAACTGTTGAAGTTGTTAAGAATAGAAGATGAAGTTTTTCTTGTTAGGACATATTAGTAATTCTATTTTTAATAGGATTTGGTGAACGTTGTTGTCCTAAGAATGAAGAAATCTGTAGAGGAAGATGTTTTTATTCCGCTGTATCCTAAAAGGTAAGCTGACTCTGGGGCTCTCTTAAACTTTTGTTTTTTAATTCCCATGGATGTAGATGAAATACTGTATTAACAATTAATAGTATTAATTGTATATGAATAATTTCAGTGATTGCCATAGCCATGAACAAATGGAACAAATATGCCTTCTACTGTTTTATTAAGGGAAAGGTTATGGAGCCTTGTTCCTGTTTATGAACTCTTTCTATTAAGAATAACTCCACTGTCTTGTGCTTTTTGCTCCTTTAATCAAATGCTTTTCAGTATATGAAGTCCACAGTCTGGTTTTAGCATAGCAAATGGTCTCTGAGTGCCTGTATTAGTTTAGGTGGTCTGGTGTCATGTGCGCATGTCCCCCAGTTCCTCCTGTCATTCCTAAAATAGGGTTTATATTGTTGATGCTTATTACTGGACACTGTTCAAAAATGGGAACGAGTGGAAGTCTGGGAGATGCGGGGTTAAGATGCTGCTAGGGGAGAAGCTTTGCTAAATTTGTGTAGGATGTTTGGTTCTAAGCAGTGCTGGTTTGAGCTGAATCCATGAAAGGTAGACACAGGTGTTTCCAATTGCTAATTTTGTTGGAAATTATTTCATAGTATTTTTATTATAGTGAGTTCAAATTGACAGCTGTTCCCCTAGGCCTTTAGTTGGGCTGTGGCTGTCGCTGCTGAAAGAGTGCCAGAATTAACATTCATCAGTATCTACAAGACCAGTTGTCCATTTATCTTTTAAAAGCAAACAAACAAAACCAACCCTAACATTATCTTTTTTTCTTCTTTCCATGTCTAGCACTGTGGAAGACAAATCATCAGTATGTTCAAAATTTCAAGAAAGACGATTTTGGTCAGCTGTTAAGGTAGAGAAATATACCTTTTTTTTTCCCACCTTTGAAATTCATTTTAGTGACAAAAATACTTTTGCTGTCAGTCAGGAAATATATCTTCAGCAAACCTGATTCCTGGGAGATTAATACATTTTTATTAGGATGGATAACTGTTTTTCTCGGTGAAGGATGTGCTCTCTGTGCAACCTGCGTGTGATGATTTAAGAATGAACTATAAATGAACACTCAACTGATGTTCATTTCTGTTTACCCAACTGGTATGTCTTCTGCAGGAGACTTTGATCTGACCATCTGTTCCTGCTGGTTCTTTTTTATTTTTACTTTTTCTTGAGGGGGTGAGCCAGTCCTGTTGGCCTTACATCATATTAGTCACCGTCACCCAATGTTATGGGGACAGACAGGTTCTTCTGGGGATCCTGGGCAGAATGATGATAACACTTTTTTTTTTAAACAGAATTTTATAATCAGTCTAGCATAGCATTTGATCAGAGTAGCACAGGATTTTTATAATCAGAAACAGTGTAGCATAATTTTATAAGTAGCAGAGCACAGAATTTATAGCACAGCGTACCTTATGGTTCCTAACCATCTGGACCCTCTGCAGGTTGGGTCAAATCTTAATGTTTGGCTTGCAGTATCCGTAATGAAAATCGTAATCTAGACTTGAAACTCATAAAGGAACATGAGTCAGTCGGTGCTTGGAGGAAGCAGAGGACAGTAGAGGTGTCCCTGGCTGCTGGGGGGGCTCATGGGTCTCACTGCCCAGCAGCAGTTCTGGTGCAAGTTCCCCTTAGGACTGGTAACTGGGTGAGCTCTGTGTGAAATCTATTTGGTTTGTCTGCCCGGTGCACAGGACCTTTGTGGCCTGATAATGAGGGGAAAAGGGGACTAATATGTGACCAGCCCGGTCACAGAGAATGGCCATTTGCCTGATAAAATGGCACTAGTTATGCTGACCCTTATGGTAGGGTATAAGCACTGCGTGTTCGTATAAGCACGTCGGTAGAATTTTACTTTCAGGATGCTGAGTTGGGAATTTCGGAATGCCTGTGAATTCAGTTCCTACTTAAGATGTATTTCCTCTAGCAGTAAATTCGGATTTTTTACGAAAGATGAGATTTAGATGCATAAAACCCCATTAAAATCCCAGCCAATATTCCAATTCCCCTGCTGTTCATGATGCCTAGCCCTGTGTAGGCTTCCTGTTGTGTTGCAGAGCTTCCTTTCTGTTGGAAAGCCTGGGAAGTTGGATGTGTTGAGGCCTCTATGGCAAAAGATTTGCCACCTCTGCTCCTGGGGTGAGCTGCTGTTCAGGAGTCTGTTGTGGACAGATGAAGAGAAAGTCAAAGGAAGTTTCATAGTCGGGGTTAGGACACCTAGGAAAAACCAGGGCAGGCTTGGGATTCTGATCCCACCTTCTAGGACTGTGTGTTGTGTTTTCCTGGAAGCCAGACCTGGGTGCAGATCGAGGTTTTCTCCTTTTAGCTTTTGGTTTCTATCTTCGCTGCTAGTGGTTGTCTTCGAGGGGGTGGTAGTGGAGAATAGTTTAATGTGTTCCTGCTCGGTGTATCTGGTGAATAGTTGTCACATCGTTTTCTCTGGAGCGGAGGTATGAATTAGGTCACCCCAGGTGACAGTACTGCAGCTAGTCTGTGTTAAACTCTTGGGACCTACTTAATATTGGTGATTGGTAACTTTTTGACTCAGGAGGTGGAAGTGCCAACAAGGAAAAAGATGCGCTACTGGATGTAGTATTGACAAGAAAAAGGGATTGGCGGAGGCCATTCAGGTTGGGGGCAGCCTTGGCTGCAGTGACCATGAGAAAACAGAGTTCAGGATTAGGTGTAGTGAGCATAAAAAGACAAGTAGGGTTGCAACCTTGAACTTTAGGAGGGCTAACTTTGATCTCTTCAAGAAACTGCTTGCAGAAGTCCATGGGTTAGGGCCCTAGAGGGTAGGGGGGCTCAAGAGAGCTGGTTGATTTTCAAGAGTTACTTCCTCCAAGCTCAGGACTGGCGAATGTTAATCGGTCACCAGTTTAAGAGGGACAGGGAACTGCTGGAGAGGGTACAGCGAAGGGCCACAAAAACGATTAAGGGGCTGGAGCATCTTTCTTAAGAGGAAATGCTGAGGGAATTGAGTCTTTTTAGTCTTGAGAAGACTGAGGGGGGATCTCATCAATATCTACAAAGACTTCAAGGGAGGGTGCCAGGAGGAGGGGGTCAGGCTTTTTTCAGTGGTGCCCAGTGATAGGACAAGAGGTAACGGGCATATAGGAAGTTCCATCTGAACGTGAGGAGGAACCTCTTGACTTTGAGGGTGGCAGAGCACTGGAAGAGGCTGCCCAGAGAGGTGGTGGAGTCTCCGACTCTGGAGACATTCCAAACCCACCTGGACGCCATCCTGTGCAACCTGCTGTAGGTGGAGCTGCTCTGGCAGGGAGGTTGGACTAGATGATCTCCAGAGGTCCCTCCCAACCCCTAACATTCTGTGATTCTACGAATACTGAGCCTAGTGTAACTGCTCTGTGCGTGAGGCTGCTCTCTGGCACTGAGACCCGCGGCCATTGTGCAGCCCCTTAAACCCTGTCTTTTAACATGGGTTTCAATACGGGTTGCCGTCTTCACAATATGTATTAGGAATGACCTCAAAATCATGCCCAGAAATGATATGGAAGACTACTAATTGGCTTGGGTGAGAAGTGAGCCAGGAACTCTTCTAATGCAAAAGTACCGGTGATGGAAGTTCAGTGTTTGTACCCTGGTATTGCCTAACTTGCCCAGCGTAGGTACAGCCCGTAGCTCAAAATGTGCTGCTTGTTTATTGCGCTATGTGCCTTCCTGGTTAATGCTGGCCACTGGAAGCACTCCTCCTTCTTTGATCTATGTCTTAAGTCGCTTGTGTAGTTAGATGGAAGTGTCCCATTGGGTACTCAAGAGACATGGTGGGCTTTGTGACTGCTCTTTGGCGACTGCAAAGACAGTATGCTGTGTCTGTGCTGGTAAAATACCTTGGGGTTAACAGTTTCCTTAAAATTAACCTATTCTGAGTTAAGGAGAAAAAATAGTCGCGTTCTTATAGAATCATAGAATCACTTGCGTTGGAAGAGACCTTCAAGATCGAGTCCAACCATAAACCTATGCCAAAACCACCCCTAAACCATGTCCCTCAGCACCACGTCTGCCCGTCTTTTAAATACCTCCAGGGACGGCGATTCCACCACCTCCCTGGGCAGCCTGTTCCAATGCTTGATAAGGCTTTTGGTAAAGAAGTTTTTCCTAATATCCAACCTAAACCTCCCCTGGTACAACTTGAGGCCATTTCCTCTTGTCCTATTGTTTGTTACTTGGGAGAAGAGATTGACCCCCACCTCGCTACAACCTCCTTTCAGGGAGTTGTCGAGAGTGATAAGGTCTCCCCTCAACCTTCTCTTCTCCAAGATAAACAATCCCAACTCTCTTCCATCAGAGTCAAAAATAACCACAATTACAAGGATTTATAGTGATAGGGGCAACAGGAGAAAGCTCTCGGTACCTAATAATACTGACCTCAAGAATACAAAAAATCTTTGTGCTGCAGTGAACTGTGGCTACCAGCCTCCCTCATGTTATGGAGTCTTATCCTGAGCAGATGTAGTAACTTTTTTACCTCCTGTCTTGGATTCTGTGAAAGTTCAGTTAGAATTGGATGCCACTTGTTCTTGGTCTGTATTGCTTCCAGGTGTGTCTTAAATACTCTTCCCTGCTTTCAGATTTTGGCTGCTAGCTCTTCTGTGAAAAGAATAAACCATAGTCGTCTTCTGTACTGCCTTATATGTATCCATTAGGGTGCAGTTCATATGCACGTGTAAAATTAATTACCCTCCTTGATAAGATTATTTACTATATGCAGCTTATGCATGGCTAACTGACAATATGTAGTACTTAAATTGGATGGATATAGTATTATTTTTTTTATCTTTATCTTACCTAAAACTTGTAATACTGTGTTTTAGCACACCTGCAGCTAGCAGGTATACATATTCTCTGTTTCTTCATTCTTGCAGCTGCTCTCCAATGTTGTTCTTTGGGATGGGATTGTACAAGAGGATACAGTCCGTGATTTGGGACTGAGCAAGCTGCTGAATCGTTACCTTCTTCTGAAACTCTTAAACACACCGCCAGGGCCGGATAATATAGAAAAGTGTAACAAGGTAAAAGATAACACGTACATTGGAGGAGGGTGTATGCTAAAAGCTTTTTTTTTTTTATGAAAGAGATGTTGAAACTAAATATGGAATATTAAAAAATAAATTAAAATTTAAACAACATTTAAAATGTGTTTTTTAATTTTTTTTTAATGATCTTGGTGCATAGAAGTGTTTTAGAGCAAATATTGGTCCATAGGTTCTTAAGAATTACTGCTTGCAGGGATAATCAATCTTGGTGTCAAAGAAAAACAACACATGACTAAGAATGACTGAACCTGTCAAAAACTCCCTGTCAGAAGCGATGTGACTTGGTTATATAGAAAGATTTTTCTTTTTAAACTTCTCCAAATACTCTCTGTGTGAACAGGTGGTGGCGTGCCTCCCGGAAAGATGGTTCCAAGATCTTAAAAGTGGATCAACTCTCCCCGAGTTAGTGAACTTCTGCCAGCACTTGCTGCGATGTGCCCGTACGCTACACAAGAATAGCCACAGGTAATAGATAAGGCTTTCCTTAGGATTCAAGCGCTTCCTTGAATACTGTGTGTTAACTATTTCTTAAATTCCTTAAGTCTCATATATTTGACGCTTTCAAGGGTGTTCTCCTTGTATATATACAGAAAAGAAAGGATGGAGTCTGTAATGTAAAGGAGCTGTTCTAGTTTAATGTGGTACTTTGAGGCACTAGATGTTGGGTACCATTAGGGATCGGTGTAGCCAAGGTCACCTGGTGACAAGTGGCCAAGGAGAGACACCCGGCTCTAATAAACATAAAGTCAGGTACATAAATGTGTTGCTGTATCACATATTTCTTTTTCTTTTCTAGTAATGAAACAAAAGAAGTTCTTCTCCTGCTGGTGAAAGTCAAAGCTCTACACATTGTCGAAGACTTCATTGAAGAGCACAAACTTGAACACCTTAAATCGATGATCGGGAAATAGAAATTTCTGAAGCAACGTTTGTATTACTGAAACAAGCCTGATATTCACACCAAAACAGTTCTAATCTGCAATTTAATTAGTGGATCTTACCTACTCAAAGATGTAGTAGTGCTAATCTTTGTCTTACTGTTAAATACTTGAGGGTTTTTTTCCCAGATGTCTTCTACTGCCATCTACTCCTAGGTTAAGGAGTCTTTTTAGAAGCTACAGTTGTCAAAGGAAAGCAATTGTTTGGGCGTTCTGAAACGTGTCACAGTGCTTCATTGTTTAACCCTTTTTGGAAGGATTCCTGGCAAGATAGAAAGTGCCTGTGAAGTTTATCACTGCTAGCCAGTAGACGGCTTTACAAGCTGTTTTCAGTATTACATTGCTAAATATCGCTCTGCCTCGGCAGTTGCTGAGCTCTTCTCACTTGCCCACGGTAATCTTTAGCAGAGTTATTGTTGAGTCATCCCTAGTGAAAAAGAATTCCTAACACTGCAGGGGTTTTGACCCCGGTAACTTGCACTGACTTCCCTTGTTTCCGTAAGGAGTTCCATTGATGTTTATTGCTGGTAAATGTGGGTCCAGTGAGGTAGGAAGTTGCACTAGGGAACGTCTGGGGAAGAGCAGACGTGGTGAAGGTGGTGTCTGACATGTGTAGGTTTGTACTCGAGTGACGCAGGCTGACCGCGTGCGCACAGAGCGGGAGCTGTCACACATCTTGCTCTATCAGACTTTTACAGATGTCTTGATGATGAGAAGCACAAGAACAACTTCAGTTACTTTCTAGTTGCTGAAACTCTAGGAGAGTCTTCCTCATGCTTCCTAGTAAGATCTACTGCATGTTACTTTGTTGTACCCTTACTAGATTTCTTATGTTTTATAACTTTGTATACTTGCGGTAAACAATCTTATAGAATAATAAGGATGCTTTATTGTAGAAATGGTAGCACATCACAGACTGTATGTTTATGCCTGATTGTATTTCTCAAAAATCTTCTGGGACTAGAATTTAACTCTTGCAGACTTAATCCCTGTGATTTCTTTTATATTTTTTAAGTTAAAAATATATTTTTGTAAAATATTGTAAATAGCTTTGATCGTTGTTACAGGCAAAAGAGGACTTTTAAAATAATTGTTTTGTTTATTTCAAAAATAAAGCAAAAATATTTTGTTGTGTTAATGAGACTCCTACAGTTCAATTCTTTAATGTGAGACAAGAATGTTATTAGAAGTATGAAAAAAGTCTCGGGCACCATGAGCCTTCACTACCTTCAGGAGTTATGTTGTAGATCCTGCTTTTTAATAATTTCTGTTGCTTTTCCTCTCCGAATGCCAACAAAAATACAATAGCTGATCAGCAATTACCACAAGCTCATTACCTCACTGCATTTTAGTCTAGAGAAGAGCAGACTGAGGGGGGATCTCATCAATGTCTACAAAGACTTAAAGGGAGGGTGCCAGGAGGAGGAGGCCAGGCTTTTTTCAGCGATAGGACAAGGGGCAATGGGTATAAAATTAAACATAGGAAATTCCATCTCAACATGAGGAGAACCTTCTTGACTATGAGGGTGGCAGAGCACTGGCACAGGCTGCCCAGAGAGGTGGTGGAGTCTCCAACTCTGGAGACATTCCAAACCCGCCTGGACACCATCCTGTGCAACCTGCTGTAGGTGGACCTGCTCTGGCAGGGGGGTTGGACCAGATGATCTCCAGAGGTCCCTTCCAACCCTTAACATGCTGTGATTTCTCTTGTTCTCCTTAGCTGGGATAAGACAAAAGTCTCCCCTGAAGCAAGCAGCCTAGTACCATTATAAAAATGCAACAGATATTGTATCACAATTTAGCTCTGTAGATCTTGCTTTCTGGAAGAAAGACTACTTGTAACCATGGGACGGCAAGAGCTTGGAACTGCTGTGTGCTTCTACTATGGAAATACAGTTTTATAAAACTGCTGTCCCAGTATTGAGAACCTACTCTGACACGCTGCAAACGCTTTATGGCGAGCTTTCACCAATTCGCATGATTTGGCTTAAACAACATTGCCTCAGCTAATCTGTCTCTGTGCTTCAAAACCAGTTGTTTTTGTGTTTGCTGCGCTGTTGGCGGATTAGTATTACTGCTCTGTCAGAAATATATTTTTAAATTTTTTTTTCAAAGGGCAACACTAAACAGCACTTACTCTGAGAGGGTATGGTTGGCTCGGACATGTCTGCTTCTCTACTACAGCTCATTTCTGAAGTTATGAGTCAAGCAGTTCTACACCTGGCCAACACCTAGTCTGTAAAGAGAGAAGTAACAAATATTTGCATCACCCACTCAAGTTAGTTGTTAACGGTAATTTCAAAAAAGGCAGCTTCTCATTTCCGGAGAAGGAATGAACAGAGCAATATGGAGTGTTTGTTTTCAGGAACAGAAAGTTAGTGTTCAACCACAAAAGTCTGGGTGCTTTGAAGTTTTCTGGAAAGGTTAGTTTTATTATGTATTTTGCCTATGTGCATACAAAACTTGACAACTGATAATCCATACAGTAAATTCAAAGTAAATATTAATTTTCTCAGTAATCCCTAGACTGCAAAAAACATTATTATTTTTTAAGCTCTTCGCTCACTTCGTGCCAAATTTTATCCTCTAGTTTTGAAGTATCATACTCCCGCAGCATATCAAACTCTAGCCATGGCTGGCTCCACTTCTGTGCTTCTTTCATTTTTTTTTCAGGCAGCTCAAACTTTATTCCTTTTATATTGTATTTTGGCCTTTCCCACCGTTTTGACCAGGGTTTAGGTTTCATTCGTACCTGCAGCTAGGGTGAAAGAGTTAAAAAAAAAAAAAAAGATCAAAAGGTATTAAGTAATCAGAATTTTGATTGTGAGCTTAGCAAAAGTTTAGACAATTGCTCTAACAGAAGGAAAGTAAGTGAAAACAGACCGATTTGTCAGTATGTTAAGGAACTACTATTTTACACTGTTAGGAAAAAAGGAATTTTTTATGTCCACATGACTGTTGTCATAGTATCTTGTAAAACTTTTGAATTAACACTGTCTTGATTTATCACGCAGTCCTTAAATGACACATAAAGTGAAGCTAACTCTACTCCTGTTCCTCATTAAGGAAAAGTTGCACGATAGGGAAAAGGAGGAACGATCGCTGTAAGTTACCAAGCTACGAGACAACACTCTTTGACATGGTCTGCTGGTTTCTGGGTCTTCTCCGACATGTGGATTTTAGCTGACTCTTCCAAATCCTACCTTCTTTCCTGACACCTACCACTCTCAACTCAGTACCACCACTAACAGTAATGTTTTGGTAAGAAACGTTCTCCTCTCTGCAGAGTGTTACACAGAGGCATATGGAGGCCACTACTCCTCGCATGCCTTAACTGCCGAGGACGGCAGATATTTACACTCTCAACATTCTTTCACAATAGAAACGGCATAAAGTATTGCCTTATTTTGCACACTTTTGTCACCCTGGTAACTAACGTAGCAAAGAGCTGTTTAATGGCCTTCCAGGATATCAGTCAGATGTGAAAGTTAGTTACTCAAATAATCCTCCACTTCCCATCTGAAACACGCGGCTCCTACCTTGTTTACAGGAACTTCTTCATGGTCTAAACGAGACACAGGTTTCATATTCACATCAAAAGTACTATATTCAGGGAGGGCATCTCGCAGGTACATCAGGTTGTCATCCAGCCTCTTCTCCAGCTTCAGAACCTCGATTGCCTGAATTCGAGGATTGTAGAGTTCATAGCATATTTCAACACCTTAGAGAGAGAAAGTCTGGTTTAATGTACCAAATTCGTTAGAAACGCCAAGACCAAATTAGCAGTTCTTCAGCGTTATAAATTCCTGTATTATTCAAGACCTGCTTTTTACTTATACAGAGAACTACACTACACCGTGCTGTGTGCATGTGGGATTGTACGCGTGCATCACATCTGCACAGGCAAATGCAAGTTTCTTTTGTAAGTCAAATCTTTGATAACAGAATGGGTTAAGAGACACTGAATGGCTTGAATTTAAGGAAGACTAGCTTGGGTTTTACATTTTACTCCCTTTTTGTTACAATGGCTGTTACTATCTATCCCACTGTACGTGCAATGTACATAAAGAGACACCCTTTCGTATTTGCTCTCAGAACATCAGTATTTGCATCTCCCCCCGTTTTGCCATAAAACAGAGTATGAACCTATTATAAAACTCTGCTAATCTGTTACTCATTAAACAGTTCATGCGTATGACGCCAGTTCATGCAAATACACGGCGCTCAAACTGGGCTTGTATTTACATGGCTCGCAGTGGACTGCCCAGCATCAAATATAAATGCACCATGTGGATCACTTTCCGCCTCCTCAGAATATAGGTCTAAAAACCACTAAGTATACACACAAAAAATCACTAAGCTGTTCCACGGCACATCAGCATCTCCGTGTATACAATTTTAAACCTGCAGTATCCCCTAGTGGGTAGACTCGTGATTTCACTTCAGTCTATTGCCACCCTCTCCACAGACTACACTTCTGCCCCAAATATCCCTTCATGTACAACTTCAACAGTTTTTGCTTAAAATTTCTATCTAGCATAATTACCACAGTTAAAAACCCACCTTGGTCTTCTATAACATTCCGAAGGACAAAGGTAGCACCAAGTCCTTTGCCTCCCCTTTGAATGCAGATGCCCACAAACCGGTTGGTTTTCTCATTGGCGTACGGGTCTGCAGTAGTAACAGCGAGCACACTGCCTGCCAGAAAAATAAATGCTTAAAATAAATAGACTGTTCAAGTAAATACACACCAAAATGCAGGAAGAGAGTCAGACAAAGTGCACGCATTCAGGCACATTTTGAAAATGTTGTATTTTCCATGAAAACTGCCAGAAACACAACAAACTTGCCCTGAATTAATATATGTTAAAGTGATTCTGCAGGTTAACTATGAAGCTTCTTCACTTTCGCACCTTCACTTTTATCTTTTACTCTTCATTATGCAAACTGAATACAAATAATCTAATACCAAATAATGTATAAATAATGTACATGTACAAATAATCCTTTCTTGAGCTTTACTGGTAAACCGTATGCTAAAGTGCCAGGATTTAAAAAACACATAAGAAACACATTACTATTATACTTTTAATGGAAACTGGATTTAAATATAAAATTAAAATATAAAATAGCATGTACAGAAACACATACTAGTTGATCTAACACACCTGACACTGTGATGTTCTTTGATACTCTACAACACGAAACCACACCTTTTACCATCCCACCCTACAAAATGCGTTGATCAAATTATGAAATTTCTAGTGCTGTTACTGACCGACATAGAACTCCGGGATGTTGAAGACTTTCCGTCTTTGTATCATATCCTTTCGTTCTATGTAAAATTTAAGAGGATCTGTTCTGCCTCTGGGAGGTATAAATTCAGGGCTCAAGAACCTGTAAGAAAATCCAAAGTTTTTTAAGCGCAAAAACAAAAGCATTTCGCAGCTTCATTTCACAAACAGTAATGTAGTAACTTACAGTTGATCTCAAGGTCTAAGTCAAAGGCAGACATGGGACCCATGTCCCTGTCACCTTGTGACATACTAAAGTGATATGTGACTTTAACAGACGAAAACCTCACACATCAACCCCAAATTTACAAAAATCTTTACTGCTACGCATTTTTTCATGTTTCACTGCTTTCAGGAACTCTAGAACACAGTATTTTAAAGGGGTTTTTAAGCATATTTCAACATAAATTATTTTTAGTAGGACTTTGCAAATACTTTCTGGGCAATAACACCTTGGAGCTTTAAGAAGGCGCTCACACAACTACCAGCCTGACAGCAGACCTGAGCTCAAGCCCACTGCGATAAGCACCAGGGCACCCTACCTCCTCTCCTCCCTCTGCTTCTGCTTGTCAATAATGACGGGCTTTGGAGGCGGCTGAAATTTTGCTGGCTTTCCATCGCCGCTACTTCGACAGCCCGTGGAAGAAAAGCACCCTGTTAAAAAAAGGAAATAATTTTAAAGGCCCCTTGCCGCCAAGCTGAGTCGCCTCCAGCAGATCCCACCCCAGCAAAGCAGGCCCGGGACATCCTCCCGCCCCGCTCTGTGGGCAAACCCGCCGGGGCGCCGTGAGGAACAGGGACAGGCCGCGGGCAGGCGGAGGGCGCCGGGCTGGAGGGGGATGAGGGGGATGAGGGGGACGGGCGATCCTTACTGCCGGGCAGGGCGGCGAGGCCCAACACCGCCGCGGCACCACTCCGCCGCACCAGCCTCCCACAGGCCGCTGCCATGGCGACTGCACCCGCTTCCGGCCCGCCGGCGCATGCGCGCAGCGCCGCTACGGCCGGCGCGGAGGGACAAACCGGCCCCGAGCGCAAAGCGGGGCCGTGGCCGCGGGGAGGCGCCGGGCCTGAGATGGAGCCTCCTTGGGCGCGTTCCCCTCCCGGAGCCTGGCTATGGGGTGGCCCGGCTCCTACCTGAGGAAAGGGCCGTGGGCTGGAGGGGCCGTGGCTGGTCTCTGCCGTGAGCGGGACCCCAAAATGGCCCGAGGCGGCTGTGGCTGCTTTCTCCCAGGGTGGCTGTGAGGGGGGCAGCGGTGGGCTGGGTTGGTCCTGGTGTCCCTTCGAGGGCGGGAGGAAACAAAGTGGCTTCTTTCACCCCGTCCCCCCATCTACAGAATCACAGGGGTTGGAAGGGGCCTCTGGAGATCACCTGGTCCAACCTCCCTGCCAGAGCAGGTCCACCTGCAGCAGGTTGCACAGGGTGGCATCCAGGCAGGTTGGGAATGTCTCCAGAGTCGGAGACTCCCCCACCTCTCTGGACAGCCTGTTCCAGTGCTCTGCCACCCTCAAAGTCAAGAAGTCCCCCCTCATGTTCACATGGAACTTCCTATATTCGATTTTACACCCATTGCTCCTTGTCCTATTGGTGGGCGCCACTGAAAAAAGCCTGTCCCCCTCCTCCTGGCACCCTCCCTTTAATTATTTGTAAGTGTTCCTCAAGGAGATCTCATGTTGGGGAGAAGGACCCAAAAAGGAGGACCAGAGACCACCCCTGGCCCTCAGGCAGACATGGAAGGGGAGAGGGGCAAGTGCTGTGGCGTTGGGCTGCAAAGCTGGAGCTTCCAGCCTGTCGCTGGGCTGACGGGTGGTGGGAATACACTGCAGGCATACTCCTGGTAGCTCCTTGGGATGCTGTGGGGATCCACCACAGTTTATTAATGCTGACTTCTCTGCGCAAAAGTGGTTACATGGTTTCCAGAAACAAGCTCCTTTGTCTTTCCATGATAGAAAGCCTCAGCCAATAATTTTTTGGGGCCATTGTTAGAAATATCCATAATTCAGATAACCTGCAGTCCCGGTGATTTCATAGAATCGTAAAATGACAGAATGGTTTGGGTTGGAAGGGACGTTAAACATCACCTAGTTCCAACCCCCCTGCCATGGGCAGGGGCACCTCCCACTAGACCTGGTTGCTCAAAACCCCGTCCAGCCTGGCCGCGAACACCTCCAGGGATGGGGCATCCACAATTTCCCTGGGCAACCTGTGCCAGCGTCTCACCACCCTCAGAGTGAGAAATTTCTTCCTGAGATCTAATCTAAACCTCCCCTCTTCCAGTTTGAAGCCATTACCCCTCATCCTGTCATAGTTAGTTTAGAAATTTTTATATACAATAGTATTATTGAGTTACTTGTGATACATTTGTTTCAGTCAGATTTCCTCAGGTGTCAGTAGCAGTCTGGATTCAATTAGTGGCTACACAGGTGGGAGAGAGGCAAAATTTAAATGCAGAGTGCAGACCTATTAAATAACACCGCACTGTTTAAACTTCACAGAGATTCACTTCAAAATACGCCTGACCTCATCAACTAATTAGATCAATCAGCCCCTTTTATTGGTGGCAGCTTTGTAGCCTGCCTGAGCCCCACATGCACGAGAGTTATTTTCTGGTTTGTGATCAGCTGTTTGATTCCTTAAACGTGCTGAAGAAGAAGAAGAAAGAATGTGCAGAAGACAGGTCGCAGTATTTCTCAATAATCTGCCGATCTAACACAGAAGTGAGTTAATCAGGACACGGGTGGGACAGAAGAGGGCACTCTGACCCTTAAAATACAAAAAAATCTCCAGCAACACTGAGCACACCACTTGAAGCAAAGATTCCTTCTGAAAATTATTCTTTTTTAAAGTTCTTGTTGCTGCCTAAACACTATTAAAAAGGCAGAAGAATGTATCTCGGGGTGTGTGGGAGGAATAGAGTATATAGGGATAATTCCAATAGCTTAATGGTTATCAAGGAGATCCCAAAACAGCTGTAAGGAGATGTGTGGCTTGTGACTTGGAAAACTGCAGATTTGTGGCTCACAACTGTCTTTAAAGAAGAGAACTGGATGCTTCAGCGTAAGGGAGCCATTTCCAACTCTTTGGCTGACCGCTGTTGGTTGCAGCCTAGCTAGACCATCTCCACAGCCTGGTACTGCATGGAGTTCAGGGATTCCCAAGTTCCTGTAAGTGAACTTCACTTCACTTGAGGTGTCCTGCAGAGCTCTGCACCCTGTGTCCAGTTCCTGCGTGGCCTGCTGAGGCACCCTGACATCAAGGCACAGCTGATTTGCTTGACTAAGCCAGTCAGGGGTGCCCCAGCTTTCCGTTTTTAAGGAGCACAAGTGCAGGTTATCAAGGTTGACTTGTGGACAGCTATTTCCTTAGGTTCATCAGTTGTACCATCTGAGTTTCTTACTCCTGGTGGATCCCCTGTTCTTGGGTCTCCTTTTTCAGGGACAGCTGTCTTGAGTTTGAAGTACAGGTACACAGGACTTAGCTTGAATTTCTTCACCGAGCAGGTCAGATCAAGTAGAGGAAGGACTGCCTTCCTACTTTTCTTACCTATATAACAAAATCTATGAAAATATGGATCACTTTACAATCATGTGAGTTAATTTCTGTAAAATGCTTCTAGGAGTAGCATGAAATTCATAAAGGCATCACTGTGCTGAGGTGATCTGGCAAAGATTAAACAGACTTTGGGACTTCTCTGAATTAATTCTGTTTGAGGTGAGCATATTTCTAGTTCCCCTGTCAGGTCCTGGGGAAGCTCACCTGTGGTTCCTTACTGCTACTATACAAAATTTATTTGTGACTGCTTGCCCAGCTTGAATTACAGCCCTGTATTACTAAGTCCGTGTCTTCCTTTCAGGTAGTCAGGGTCAAGGCACTCTAAGTCTTTTTTGATAAGAATTTTTGGCTGAATCTACCCTGGAGGAACAGGGATGTCCCATGGAGCACAGAATACTTATGTTTCCACAATGCATAGGTGGCTGTCGCTCAGTCTAGGGATGCTGTGCCCTGCAGGTCTTCTTTTGTTCCCACCAAAATGCAATGAATTCCCTGTCTGAGCATTTGAATTTCCTTGGGAAGAAAAACCAAACAGGTAGAAAATAGTGCTTACCTCGATCCCCTCTTATCTATGGAAGTAGGATGGGGCCAAGGTCTTCCATTAAATGCCATCCTTCATGTTACTGTCTTTGAAGTCTTTTCTGGTCGTTCAATATCCTTCTTGAACTGTTTGTTTCAAAACTGAACACAACAGTTCAGTGGTGCTCACAGTCACCCCAAATGCGGAGATGGGATAGCTCACAGTTTTCAGCTGTGTTTATACCCAGTACTGAGGTAGGCCTTTTGGCTATAACATTGCATTGAGAGGTTGAGTTCCCTCAATTATCCAGCTGGACACGCTCCCACCTCCGACCTATTTCAAAGCTAAATCTCTTTTGGCATGGGCATTTCAGTGACCTGTCTTAGGTTTGTGGCCCTACTCAGGAGAGACAACATATTCTCGCTTGAGTCACTGGTATAACTGATCCCTCTTGGACCTACGTAGAAACACACTTCCTTGCTAAAGATTTCACTGCATGATGGTTTGCTCATTAGAGGACAAAAGGCATATGTTTAGGGACTACCCTGGGATGAAGGAGACCTGCCTTGTATTTTACTCCACCCTTTCTTTGTGACTCTTGAGCCATTTGTTTTTGTTTTATGTGCTTTAGCGCAACTTGTTGTAAGGAAAGCCCGAAGAACAGACCTTCTCAGATCATATGCTGCTTTTGGCCAGATGGGAAAGGGTATGTATACGTTTCTGATGTGGAGATGCCCACCAGGCTGTACTGGTGTTGGCTCAGAATGAGTTCAGAGCCAGGTACTTGAAATCTAGGACACATCTGGGTTTGTATGACTCCGAATGTGAGTTAAGAAACCCCAAAACTTGTTGGCGGCATTGGGGCAAGGCTCTTACTCTGAGTTGTGTGAACATTGGCAAGCTGCTTCTTGGCTTGAGCTAACCTGATATCTGCATCAATGTCTGCAGCACCAGGATGAAGGCTGCCAATATCAGTCTGAAATCCCAGAGGTTTCTTCTAAACACCTGAGGCCACATGGCAGCAGCCCCAACACAGCTGTCTCTGGAGTGTCGGAAGGTGTGAAGAAGGGAGTGAATTTTGATGTTGCCCGAGGGAACTTGGATGTCTCTTTAGAGGAAACGCAGCAAAAGGTGGTAACACCTGCTGTTATTGTTATTATGTCTCTAAACAGAGAGAGATGTCTGCAAGGGGCTGAGCTGCTCTGGAGATGCGGTCTGTTGTGCACACAGCGTTGAGAAGAGGCAGTTGGTTGTCCCCAGATTCCAAAAGAGACAGGACTGGCTCATGGAGGGCCTTCCCCACCTCATCCTCTCTGGGTGTGCAGAAAACCCTTGTGGTCATCTCCTTCACATACGGGAATGGGCGCTGGCTCAATGCAGACCTCAAGGCTTGGCACCGTTTGGTTTCAGTTGGATTTGTAAGTGGAAATGTTGCTTTTGGTAATTAATTTTTAAAACCTTGCTTTGGCATTTGTTACCGCAGGAGTGAAGCTCCTTCCCCTGCCATTTATGCCACAGTGTGGCACAAATGCATTTCTCGTTCGCTCATCTGTGTTTTGTTGATTTGTACAGTTGTAACAGCAGGCACAGAGCCTGGAAGCGATCCTTGCTCACAGAGGCATCACACAAATGTCAGAGCAGGAGGAAGAAAGGTTAAAGGGTGAATCCCCTCAAGCATTCAATGTGTCCTTATTGCTAGGAGATGCGGGGCTGCTGTCTGGCACTTCTGAGGGTCTCCTGAGCTGCTTTTCCAGTAGAGGAATGGAGGCCCAAGGAAGCTAACTGGAAGGATGAGGACAGACTCTGTGGTGCGGAGTAGCTCCACTTCTCTGTGGCTTGCAAGGTGACATCTTCCTGAGAAAAACAGCCCAGAGTTTGCTTTTGTCCAAGCTAAATCATGCCCTTTAAAGAGCAACTGTCAAGTCATTCATAGATGCTGTAGCCTTACCAGTGGCTGGTAAAGCAGGCATGGCTTCCTTCAGACTGAGAGGTCATGTATATCACATAGTTTGGGATAATCTCAGTCTTTCAGGCTCTCTTGCAAAACCATGTCAGCATGGGCACAAGGCAACGCCTGGATTCCTCTGTGTCCTGTTTATCCCAGGTATCAAAACAGTTCTGTAAACTACTCTAGAAAGGTTTGAGAGTAGTGGATTTTATTAGAATATTTAAACAATCTGATGGCAGCTCTAGTCTTTCTGGAAGCTTCCTTTTAATGAGACATGAGTTGCTGGTTAGCTTAAAGTGAGTTGACCTTCCTGAAACTTAATAATCAGAGATATCCCAAAATGTTGCTTAAAACAACCTAAGATGACAGACCCTTTGGCTTGAACAGCTGTTCATTAAGGTGACCATCAAAAATCCACAATTCCATTTCTTTACCTTACTGTAGAGCAAGCAAAGAGGAGAGGGAGAACAGTTCTTCAGATGCAACATCCTAGCACTGATCTTGGAGGAGCGATGGACTGGAAAATCTTCAGCTCATTCTGTCAAAACACCCCCAGGCCTTGGTTGTTTTGGAACCACACACGGTTAACCCTGCCAGATCGACTGCATGTTCTCCTCTTTGCATGCAGTTGCTGGAGAAGTGATCACATCTTCTGCCCAGAGCCTGAGGCTCCTGGAGGGCCAATGGCAACGGTCATGGCTTCCGTGGCACATCACCAGTATGTTTATGCACACCTAGTTTCTTCCATTTCCTTTTCCCTTTGTTGTGCTCCAGCCCTGAAGGATAAACTGTTGTTGTATAACCTTTATGGGAGAAGAAAACAAGCAGGTGCCAATGATTTCTATCAGGGTGCGGGTGATACGTGAAATATGAACTGGTCTGTTGGCAGCTTTAGCCTTGGTAGATACTGGCCCTAGGTTCAGAGTCAGAAGTATTTTTAAATTCCTCATGGAATCTGTGTTGACTTCAAATCATTGAGAATTTAAGATGTGCCTGGCTTTGCAGCTTTGGGGTTTTGGCTCTTGGTTCTGTCCTCACTCAGTATTGAGTTCCCTATGGGTTGCCTGGCACCCTTAGAGGTTACAGAAGGGACAGTAACACTGGCTTATCTCAGCATTCATGAAACACTTGATTCTCCTAATTTTATGATTCAGTAAGACATTTTTAAAAGGAATCAAATCTAATGTGGTAGCCAATGTTGAACTTAATCTAAAGTAGACTTGAATAGTCTGTGTAGAACACAGGTGTAGCGTTGCTTCAGAGGTTAAATGAGTGAGAAATTATCATCCCCATAAGAGGGGGACTGTAGCAACAAAGTCCCTCCCACTGTAAGAGAAGATCAGGTTCCTCACCACCTGAGGTACCTGAACAAACAGAAGTCAATGGGACCTGACAGAGGTGCATCCCATAGTCCTGAGGGAATTGGCTGATGTAGTTGCCAAGCTACTCTCCATGGTATTTGAAGAGTCATGGCAGTCAGGTGAAGTCCCTGGTGACTGGAAAAAGGGAAACATTACACCCATTTTTAAAAAGGGTAGGAAGGAGGACTCTGGGAACTACCGACCTGTCAGCCTCACCTCTGTGCCTGGGAAGATCATGGAACAGATCCTCCCAGAAGCTATGCTAAGACACATGGATGACAGGGAGGTGATCTGGGACAGCCAGCATGGCTTCACCAAGAGCAAGTCCTGCCTGACCAACCTAGTGGCCTTCTCTGATGGAGTGACTACCTCAGTGGACAAGGGAAGAGCTACAGATATCATCTATCTGGACTTCTGTAAGGCCTTTGACATGGTCCTCCACAATATGCGCCTCTATAAATTGGAGATTTGATGGGTGGATTGTTTGGTGGATGAAGAGTTGTTTGGATAGTTGCATCCAGAGGGTGATGGTCAATGGCTCAATGTCCAGATGGAGACTGGTGACATGTGGTGTCCCTCGGGGGCCCAGTACTGTTCAATATCTTCATCAATGACATAGACAGTGGGATTGAGTGCATCCTCAGCAAGGTTGCAGATGGCACCAAGCTGAGTGGTGCAGTTGACACCTGAGGGATGGGATGCCATCCAGAGGGACCTGGACAAGCTCGAGAAGTGGGCCTGTGTGAACCTCATAACGTTCAACAAAGCCAAGTGGAGGATCCTACACCTGGGTAAAGGCACCCCTGGTATCAATACAGGTTAGGCGATAAAGGGATTGAGAGCAGGCCTGCCAAGGAGGACTTCGGTGCACTCATACACCAGAAAGCCAACTGTATTCTGGGCTGCATCAAAAGCAGTGTGGCCAGTAGGGTGAGGGAGGTGATTCTGCCCCTCTACTCCACTCTGGTGAGACCCCACCTGGAGTCCTGCATCCAGCTCTGAGGACCCCAACATAAGAAGGACATGGACCTGTTGGAGTGAGTCCAGAGGAGGGCCATGAAGATGATTAGAGGGCTGGAGCCCCTCTGCTGTGAGGACAGGCTGGGAGAGTTGGGGTTGTTCAGCCTGGAGAAGAGAAGGCTCCGGGGAGACATTATTGTGGCCTTTCGGTACTTAAAGGGGCCTACAGGAAAGATGGGTACAAATGTTTTAGCAGGGCTTGTTGTGGTAGGACAAGGGCAATGGTTTTAAAGTGAAAGAGGGAAGATTTAGAGTGGATAGAAGGAAGAAATTTTTCACACTGAGGGTGGTGAAATACTGGCCCAGGTTGCCTAGAGGGGTGGTGGATGTCCCATCCCTGGAAACATTCCAGGTCAGGTTGGACGGGGCTCTAAGCAGCCTGATCTAGTTGAAGATGTCCCTGCTCATTTCAGGGGGTTGGACTAGGTGCTTCTATGATTCTATGAGTTTGGAGGAGGATGAAGAGTCTGATAAAGTAAGATTAGGTTCAGTAAATCGTGCCAGAGACCTTTCCCTTAGGCAGTAAATCTTGGGTCCTCTTGAATCCTGTATGGGTCCAGATGCCGGGGGTTTCTGTGTCCCTGAGTTGCCATAGTGTAAGTGATGGAGCACGAGTCTCTGGAGCCAGAGATCTTACAGAGAGCCAGAAACACCATCAAACAAATAACTCATTGACCGACTGATGATTGAAGCAGCTCCTTCAGTACTTACATCAAACTGAAAGACAACACTTGGTTGGGAGCATCTACCTCATTCCAGAAGCTGGAGGTACTGTCCTTCAGAAACAGTCCAGAACGTCTTGAAAACCTAAAGGGATCACTGAGTTGAATGTCCCCATCCTGTTTCCTGAGATGCTTAAAAAAACTAATCAAAATGGATTATGAAAGAAATCCCATTCATCTTGAAAGGCAAGTGTAATCTAAAGACTGATGGGTGAACTCCCAGGTGCCTTTACATTTCATAGAGTCAATATTTGTTCTTTCTCCATTTATAACCCCATTACTCTCTCTAGGTGGGCAGGAGATTTCAAAGGGGGACCATTTGTTTTTCATGATTAATGCATTAATGCTAGTGGTTTGTCATAGTAAATTATACCTACTATCACAACCTGCTCATG
The DNA here is from genome assembly GCA_013398295.1 of Chionis minor. NCBI lineage: Eukaryota > Metazoa > Chordata > Aves > Charadriiformes > Chionidae > Chionis > Chionis minor. The sequence goes on from VZSF01002279.1 coordinate 37,273, forward strand.
CAGGAGAAAAAGCAAGACAAAAATTTATGATCAAATTGCTCAAAGTCACAGCTTCTCATTATTTTAAACAAAGGAAGCCAACTTCTGCTCTTCATTACTGTGAGAACAGTGACTAAACCGAGGAGAAAATTGGATCCAATATCCTTTGTTTTGCAAGAACCCTTTAGAAATCATAAAATTATTTTCCATGACATTGGTTCAACTGTGTGCAGTATTACTGCATGAAGATAAGTGCTTCTCCATTTTATGTCTCACTTAGCTTCCCTGGATTCACAGCAGGGTTTTCACCTGAGAACTGGGCTTTATGAGCTTTGTGTCTCTGCCTCCTCCTCCACAGAAGCTATGGATGCTGGCTTCCTAAACTGGCTTAAGAAGTCCTCAAATCTCCTAGGTATTCATAACACCATTTGTGGCAATCTTCTTTTGTTGAAAACCAAACTGCCGGAACTCAGCACTTAGGACTGAGATGCCTTTTAAAGAACACAGCTGCTTTTCCTTTAATGTCAGAGGCAGCGTTATGTGGTGTGCTGTGTCGGCGTAGACTCCGTGAGCTGAAAAATAAATGATTTACCTGTCACTACAGGAAAGGAGACGATGGTTTGGCTAGTTATGTATGTCCAAGATGGGGTTGGCAAGCGAAGCAAGAAATCATCAGTGTAATAATAAATAGAAAAGATTCTCCATGGGGAACAATATCTCAGGCTGAGAACAGCTCGGGAAGGGCTGTGCATGAAACAGCACCCAGGGAAAAACTGCGGAACAGGGCAGAGAACAGGCACCAGAGCGGGAGGCAGGGGAAGGCTGGGAGGGTGATGCTGGCTTAGCGATCTATCGCAAAGGGCTGGTCCACCAAAAATAGAGAAGGACTTGGAAGCTGGGTGGGCTCTAGTCCCTTTTTACATCAGCTGAGGTGTTTCTGAGGCAAGTTACTTGTGTACAGAAGTGCCACCTTGTCCTGGTTTGAGGTAAAACAGGACCAATTTTGTTCAGTAACTCTACTTTCTAACCAGGCCTCTTCTAAATGCTGAAATTCACAGCATGTTGTGCAGAAAACTGCTCGCTCTCAGAGCGATAAGACCCATGTTTATAGCTGATGCCAAGGCATGGGATGCAGAGAGGATCTTGCTTATCCTTGCTATAACACCCAGGGGCAGCCAACTTTGTTATTTGCCCTGTTGGAGGGTGGGAAGCGGAAAAGCGCAGAGGGGTCACACCTGTGGGGAGGAGGGGACAGGACAGGTGACCCAAAACTGACCAAACAGTGTATTCCATCCCATCTGCCTCATGCTCAGTATAAAGCTGAGGGATAAAAGGGTCAGCCCTCTTTCTTCAATGGGCAGTATCTGAGGAAGACTCTGTCTGTTCATCTGCCTTTGATCCCAATCCTGAATCCAGATCCAGAAGCCAGTTCCCGTCCATCACTGAGTTCAGTCTGGGACTTCCCCAGTGCGTGCTGGTGACATGATCGTCATCCTGGGAGCTTGATACAGTTTTGTATATATGTCATTATTTTATTTTTTTTCTTTATATTTCATTAAAGTAGTTTAGTTTCTACTAAACTAGTCTCTCCTCTCTCTTGCTCTGAAGGAGAGAGGGAATATCCATCGCTCAGCTTGCTTGGGCCAATCCGGCCCAAACCATGACACCTTTTATACTTTTATGCAGTTCCCTGTTGCTTGCAACCACTAAGCTAATGATGGGCATACGCGCAGAACTCTGCGTGTTACACTGAGCCAGTCCAGACGGTGCTTAGCCTGGTGAACTCAGACATTGCCAAATCTGTAAGCCACTGTGTAGTCTCCTTCCTTCCTCTGTGCTCTTTGTAGCCGGTCCGGTAAGTAACGCTACTGCGTTACGTATCAGCGACGTCTTTGAGTGAGGTGCCCAGAGACAATGAACACAGTAAAATTTCAGTATGAGCTTTCTGCAGTGGAAAGTATCTCTTGCCCTTAGAAACAAGTCAGCTGGAGTTCCCTGGTGCCAGTGTTGTGGCTGTAGAGTGCAAAGGTTTGAACGGCTTGAACTTCAATGCCGTTGTACGTTCCTTTGGCTGTTTTAGATGACATAGTCCAGCACTGTCTGCAATGCCCAGCACACCTGCACTTTGTCACTGGATAGTCTCTTGAGACCATTGTAAAACAAATAACTGGCCATATTATTGTCCTCAGTACTTAAATGCATGTGGAAGCACACAGTTACTCTTGAAACATCCTTTCAAATAGAAAAGATTAAAAAATGGAAAAGAAACTGTATTTTTAAGCACGTGTGAAAGGAGAACATAAACCTGTTCTTCTTGCAAGTGGCAGACCTAGTTCATTGTTGAATTTGCACTGATGCCAGTGAAATTGCACTTGGGATTAATTTTACCCGTTCAGCAGAAAGGTATTTCCTCTGATTGCCTTTGATTTCTTACCAGTTTGTGATCTGTGAGCCAGAGGTTTTTTGTGTAATTTGCTGTCTGTACAAAAATGAGGGAAATACCCTGTACCCCTAGGCAATGGTAAGCCTGAGGAGAAAGATGATCTGTCCGAGTTATGCTGGAAAGAGATTTGATCACTATATGTTCCTCACACGTTCTTCAGCTCTGCCTTCCATTAGACCTGTCCTTCAATAAAAAGAACATTAGAAAGCATTAAGCTTCAGTGAAATTACTTTCCTGAAATCTAGAATTGTTCAAATCCATCCATGATCAAAGACACAAAGATGCGAGGGACTTGGAGAGCTCCGTTTTTGGTTCACTCTCACAGGAAAAGACAGTCCTGGCCCTGAACCAGGGAAGTCAATAAGATTTTTTTCATTGACTTCACCAGCTCAAACATGAGCCCAGTCTCTGCTGAAAGCCCCTGTAGGAACGGTCTGCCCTGCTGACCACTGTAAATAGGTAGCAGCCTGGGCTGTAGCTGTGTTGGTGTCTGGAGGTGGGACTGCAGGATGCACTGTCATTCCTGGGCAGCTCCAATCAGGCCTGCCTAGGTACCAAGATGGAGAAGATGCTGTGGCACTGGTAGATAGTACCAGTCTGCCCCAGGTCCAGGGATATTTATGTAGTTCTTAGCCCGTGTCACTGCATCTTCACCATGGCTATTAAGAACTTTTGAAACACTGGCGGGACTTTTAGCATGCATCCTCTGGCTGTGTTCATGCTATCAAACTCCAAAGATTCCTCCATGCCTGTTGGGAATGGCCAAAGTCCCTGCTGACTCCCAAGCCATGCTCAAGAATTGTCTGGATGCCAGGTGGTGTGGGTCAAAAGCGTGACAAGGACTGGTCTGACAGGTAACTAACCAGATGAGTTGCAGTGCCTGTGTCCAGGGCTTGCTTGGTTCAGCTTGTTACTGTAGGCGTGGATATTATGTGAGGGCTTCATGGCTGTACTTGGAAACAAACACGTTTGTGGGAAGGAAGGTCTCTGGCAACGAAAATGGTTTTCCCAATGGAATTATCCAGTGTAAGTCATAACAGTTGTTACAATAAGGATGAGGTGTGATTGTGTTTAGACGATGTGTGCCCATGAGGGACAGGAGGATCTGGGGGAGCACTGAAGGACTCTTTTGCTGTCCTTCATGCTACTGAACTCGTATGCCCTCAAGGTGGAGTCCACAGTACTCCTGAGGATTGGGATGGGTGCCTGTGGTGTCATCTTAAGTATCTTTTTAAGTATGGATGTTGACATGATTCCCAGTTTTTATCAAATTGCATCACAGCATGTTTCTCCCACAGGACAAGCAGAAAACTTCCAGACAAGTAAATCTGAGCAAGAATTCTGGTTCCTGTGGAAATGCACGACGATGTAAGTTATCTGTGAGGGCTGGTAGTAAAACAGGAAACAAAAGGGAAAAACATTGTGGAGATCAAAACTAAAAGGGGTCTGTAACCTGAAGTGACGCACACCTATGTAGCATCAGAATAGACACAATTGTCCCCTGGTTACCATAGGTGAGATAATAGAAAAAACATACTGCTGCTCACATTGAACCAGCTGGGATGTCGCTGGTCTTCAAAGCAAAGACCATCTAGGTCAGAGATAGATCTCTTTGGGTGTAAAATTCAGCCTATTTTTTATATATATATGTGTATATATAACAAACACACACAGAGGGCTCTATAATACACTAAAGGAAAGATAGCAGTGGCAAAAAAATGCCAGTATGTACCATCATCCAATTGATGGAGAAATCTTCCCAGGAAAACTGTTAGGAGAGAACTAATAAGTCAAAAGTCAAGGGGGCGGAAAGTTTCACATTACAAATATAAGAAGACAGTGCAAGTCCTGAAGGTCTCAGTGAACTTCAGGGTCTTAGCTGGGTGCTGTATGCCCACATAGCAAAACTCTCAGGGAGCAGCATCCAAAGAGGCAGGACAGATGAAACACAGGGAAAAGGAAGGATGCAATTCACAGCTGAGGAACTCTTGTCCTTGAAATCCTTGTCTCTGGAAAGCCTTATGTGACTTGCAGTGGAGTACAAAGATGAAGTGTGAAGATGACTCTAAATCCCTGTAGTTCTAGTACAGTGATTAACCAAAGAACATCCTGTACACAAGGCACCAGGTAAACCCAGTTGGATATGCTGGTCCCAGATAAAGCACCAGACTCTACAATGTCTTCTAACGTCGAACATGGCATCACTATCCTAATGAGAATGCCAGCTGAGAGAGGTTTCAACATCAATTACTTGGTGCGGACATGAGGAGAATGTTTTCAGCTTTCTTGTGGATCACTTTGTAGTGTTGAAATATTTTTTTTTTGACATCTTTGTGCATTGGAGGATTTTGCATCACTCTGTACAACATTTCTCAATGTTTTAGTGAGGTAAGTGCATCAATCAGGGCCTTTGCTCTACACAGAATTAAGTTAAAGCAATACCTTCACTCTAAACCTGTCCCACTATGTAGCAAAGTCCGATGGGATTTATATTTGTTTTGTAAACTGGGGTGATTGAGTGACACGAAATGTGAAAACTTCAAAGGCTTATCAGTTTGAATATTCTGCACAGCTGTTGTTTAACATTGAATATGGAGACAGGGGAGGATTTTACTTGTGAGATACTTGGTGTTGTATTGCAAAACTGCATTACGTGAAGTCCTGTGCCTTCAAATCGATGAAAGCAAACAGTGCTTACTTCCATGAGTAACCCCATCTGTTTCCATAAGACACTCTTAGGGGAAAGATCAAAAAAAAAAAAAAGAACAAAGAGCCGTACTATGCTGGGAAGCTTTACTAGTTTATATTTGAAGCTCTGTCCACCCAGTGTAGATGTATTTCTATAGGTACAAATGCACATATACTTTGTCATTAATTTACATTGATTTACAAGGAGGCAATGTGGCCAAGTGGAAAGAGCTCAAAGTGGACTTAAAGATGAAAAGTATTTAATCTTTTCTCATCTCTGGCAGTTTTCCCTGGTTGACCTTGAAAAAGGAGTGACCTCAAACTGTAACAGTGCTTCCCCCTGTGTGAAATGGCAGAGTGCAACAGTCGTCTTCTGGAGAGTGCTTTGAGACTCGATGGAAAACACAGTAAGAAGTAGGTAATGTTACTAGGGTTCAGAAAGCAAGACTAGTCCTGGCACATTTGTACAAGTAAACCTGCCTTTGACTGTGTAAACAAGCATGGCCTCAACCCTACATATGGTTCTCTGGCTGAAAGCTAATCCTGGTCCAGCTCTTCTAGTGACCAGCCCTTCTTCAAGCTGTTAATGGCTTAGAGAGCGAGGTAGAGGTTAGTGGTGCAGGGTCACTGAAAAATAGGAAAGCATTACCAAAAATCAGCCTTAGAAGGCAGCAAGAGCAGCACATACAGCATTACACTGAGAATCATCCTAACTGGGTCTGTTCCTGATTACCATTTATAAACTGGGCAATGTTGGGATGACATAATTGGATGGCAAATTGCTTCACTTCTCAGTGCCTCAGTTTCCCCAGTTGCAGTTGTACCTAACTGCTTTTAAAGTACTTTGGGAATTTGCATGTATGTTCCTGATATTATAGTTATATGTGCAGCAGGAGAAGGAGAAGATCTGCAAGAGAGGAGTATGGGAGAAGAAAGAACAATGTAATTAAGTGCCACGGTCAAAAAGGAGGACTGAGGTACAGCTGTTAAGCATTCCAGACTAAAGCCACTTTGGGATTTAGGTGACTAACTTCTTGATTAGCTCTGGCTGGAGAAGTACCCTGATCTCCTCGGCGGTGGGTAGGTGTTCCTGCTTCTCGGTGGCGAGTGGCCACAGCCCTAGCTACTGCAGGGGAAGATGAGAAGTGGTGAGCTCAGGCCCAGGCTCTGTGTATGTAACTAGCTGCTATGGACTTCTTTGCTTCTTCAGCTGGTCATAGACCCCATGGGCCTTTTGCCATGATCAGGAAGGTATCAAAACCCAGCTCAGGCACAAGGCTCTCTGTCTTCTAGAGGTAGGAAGTGTGTTTAAGTATACTCAAATGTCGTATCTAAAAGTAGTCATGCTACATAGTTACTCTGTGAAGAGAAAGACAGCAAACAATCATTCCTCCGAGCTAAGATGTAATGCCAAACTGCATCAGTACCAGCCTATTCCTGCTTCCAGGTGGCTTTGGGGACAAGGGATCCAAGAGATTTTGTATCATCATATGCATTATGACCGGCTCCCAGGAGACATATTTAAAGGCACGGCTGGATTTCAAGGGCTGTTATTCCATTGGTGTCCTCTTGATTCATGTTTATCCCATGAGAGTGTCCATGACAGAGAGACCATCCTTCGTCTGTGCTGCAGTCGGGACAGGTGGCCTCTTTCCATTTGAAACACACAGTTGATATTCCCACATGCCCTAAGGAATAAGGGCATTACAGAGATGGGCTTTAACTGAATTGTCTGTTTCGCAAAGGCTGATTTTTTTTATTTTTTTTTTTAGCAAGAACTGCTTTCTGCTTTCCTTTTGGAAGGCATCTTTACAAACTTGCTTAAAAACAAAACCCTCGCGTGATACTGATGTAGACTTCCTCCCCTCTGATTTGACTTTATTAACAACAACCTAAGGGCTGCTCCAGCAAACTTCCCATGTTTAGCCTTAAACCCTTTGTCACCAGAGGTTTTTTTCTTCCCCATATACTGAGTCAGCCAAACCTAATTACCCTTTAATCAGTAAAATCAACACCTGCTAACAGGGTGGGCTCTTTTCAGCAAATACTGCTTCCCTTTTCCAGAGCACTGATAAATTTCCAGGGGCCCTATTATTTCTTTGTCCTACTGATAAGGAGCTTTGACTGATAATGGGTATGGTTATCTCATGCCTATAAGGCAATAGTGGTGAATCTTCCTTGTGGCAAGGGTAGCAGAACTGAGACAAGAATTATCCATAGATGCTAGGAGCCAAATGTCCTGATCTTTTCTCTTTAAAACTTAGGTCAACCCCGAAAAGTATGGGTAAGAGAGGTCTGCCTTGTGGGATTAAAGTCTCAGGTGAAATGAAGAGTAAAGCAGCCCATAAAGCTTCCTGATCTTTGATAGGTAGAATCATAGAATCATAGAATCACTTGGGTTGGAAGAGACCTTCAAGATCATTGAGTCCAACCATAAACCTATGCCAAAAAACCACCCCTAACCCATGTCCCCCAGCACCACGTCTACCCGGCTTTTAAATACCTCCAGGGACGGCGATTCCACCACCTCCCTGGGCAGCCTGTTCCAATGCTTGATAACCCTTTTGGTAAAGAAGTTTTTCCTAATATCCAACCGAAACCTCCCCTGGCACAACTTGAGGCCATTTCCTCTTGTCCTGTCTCTTGTTCCTTGGGAGAAGAGATTGACCCCCACCTCGCTATAACCTCCTTTCAGGGAGTTGTCGAGAGTGATAAGGTCTCCCCTCAACCTTCTCTTCTCCAGGCTAAACAATCCCAACTCTCTCAGCTGCTCCTCATAAGACTTGTTCTCCAGACCCCTCACCAGCTTCGTTGTCCTTCTCTGGACACGCTCCAGCACCTCAATGTCTCTCCGATACTGCTGTGCCCAAAACTGAACACAGCACTTGAGGTGGGGCCTCACCAGTGCTGAGTACGGGGGCACAATCACTTCCCTGCTCCTGCTGGTCACACCATTCTTGATACAGGCCAAGATGCCATTGGCCTTCTTGGCCACCTGGGCACACTGCTGGCTCATGTTCAGCCGACTGTCTACCAGGACCCCCAGAGGCAGGTAGCCCTCTGCAAAAAGGTAAGGTGGCAGGATTGTCTGCAGAGAAGAGGGACTGGGACTGGATTGTACAGAGCCTGCTCGACCTCAGGGTATGTCTGTGCTGTCAGGTTAACCCAGAGCCACCACTGTCCTTGAGAGGTGACTCATCTGCACCTTCACTGTAGATCCTCAGTATGTGAAGAGCTGTTTGTGGGAAGGAGGGTTGCTTAGGTGCAATTCAGGCCACACCAGCCTTTTGTTCACGTGGTCTGGGTAGGTGGGTCATTGACAGCATTCAAGCTCAAACTCAAGATTCCTCTCACTACCCTCATCTGCAGGGTGGCTGGTTGGAACTTGAGCAAGCGGCTCTATGGACAGAAAGCAAACGGGGCCACAGACTTACAGCTCCCCTTGAGGTTTGCTTTTACCACACAGATCATCCCAGGACAGACTTCTGGTGGAAACAATGACCGTGGTTTTCATGGCAGCACTCTTGAAAATGTCTTTCACATATAATCTGACAGCCAGTCTGATTTTCATCTGAGAACAGCTGAAACATTGTTAGAAATTTCATCCTAAGAAACTCTTTACGAGTGCACTCAGTTCTGAAAAAAAACTAGAGCCCTTTGGGCTGAAGTCTCTTATGCTTGTTTTCAGGTCTAAGGTGAATATTTTTGGAAAGTTTTGCTTCATTCCATGTGTATGAACAGGGCAGAGGTGTAAAAACCAGTCGTGGTTTTCTTTGGATGTTCCTGTTCAGGTTTTTGCTGGATAGGAGCTGCAGCTTTGTTCAGCAGCTGTGTGTGTTCCTGGCTCCCTCTCCCTTTCTCTGGCAGCCCCGCACAGTCCTGTTCCGTAGGTTTGTGTAGGTGTATACACAGGCTGCTAAATGGCTGGTGTTGGCTTTGCCTGTGAAAACTATCCCCCGCTCTCTGCCCCGACACTCAGCCTAGATATGTTGGTTATGCCCATTATTTATGCACAAACCCTATGCCCAAGCTGCAGCTAACATTGATGACCAAAGTCCAGGAGCTCCTTCCTGTACCCAGGGAGAACAGAGTCCACCAGTCCAGTTTGCATCTGTGTCCCCAGAGCTCAGCTCTTCCAAGTTAGCATGGCTGGCTTGAGGCTGCCAGGATGTGGATGAAGATCGGGCAGGATCAAGTACCAGGTGTGCTTCCAGGTGAGCTGGAGCCTTCCTTTAACTCTGCCACGTGAGCAGTGCTTGAGTTGGCAGCAAAGTTCATGCTACCTGGAGGTTAAAGCAGTTGCCGTGGAAGGAGACAGGTCTCCTGGGTCTGAACCTCTCAGGTTATGATCTGCATGGAAATCCTCTGTTGGGCTTGATGGAGGGGACGGGGGTCCAGTGGGACAGCAAGAGTCTGGCATGGCTGGCTGCTGTCAAAAGGAAGGAAGATTTTGGATACGTGGGCTGACACCAGTCCCAGTCCTTGCAATGAGATCCAGGAGGATTTCATCCCTGGGCCTGTGCAAGGTCTCCTACATTGTAGGATGGCTTTCAGTGGTGGACATAGCTGAAGAATTGTCCTGTCACCAGTGTGGCAAGACACACCACTGCTCACCCTGATTTCAGCAGCAGCTACAAATACCCGTCGCTCCAAAAATCCTTGTGAACTCCAGCATTTGTTTTGGGCTCCCTCCTTTCAAAATACTGCCCATCCTTCCGCCTGTCTGCACCGGAGAGACAAGAACCCCGGGCACCTAAAACAACAGCAACCAGGGCCTTCTCCAAAGCAGCCCCCCAGGAACACACACACACACACACCCCCCCACACACACACACACACCCCCCACCCCCAGCTCTCCCCCCTGGCAGCTGGCAGTGCCGCTGCTGGACAGCTGCACAGTGATAGTCTGCAGCAATTTGGGGCGAAACGATGGCTTTTAGGACGAAACGATGGCTTTTAGGACCCTGGGACCTCCGCCAAGGCTCAGGTAGGTCTGTCTCATTCGTCGGCCCCACTCGGCCGGGCTGCATTCACTCCCAGGGATGTGTGTGTGGGAGTGTGTGTGTGTGCCGAGAGCTTTTCCTTCCCTGCTGCTCGCAGGGCTCCTTCCCAGCGATGGGACTAACGCTGTTCTCCGGGCGATGAGGAGCCCCGGCTCTGGGCAGGAAGCGCTCTCCTTTTCCTTTTCTCTGGAAGAAAACGAGCCGTGAGGATACTTAAGGATGTGCTGCCCAGATGCGTCTCCCACCTTCACCTTCCTCACAGGACTCGTGTGCCTGACAGCTTTCAGCAACTTTGCGAAGACTTCTGCAGACTTCTCAGGTAGGGGAGACGTGCCGATCCTTTCGTACGGCTGCTCACGGATGGGAGCTCTTACCGGAGTGCTCGGGAGCAGCTCAGGGAAAGTGGATGTGGGAAGATCTGGGATCGTTATGTGAGGAGTAATTTTAATCTTTTTAAAATAAGCTGATGAAAAGCATCTTCCATAAGAGGATTGTGAGTTTGTTAAAAGCCTCTCTCAATAACCCTTAGCAAAACTGTTTCAGCTGAGTTAGTCTGAGTAACTTTGGGAGCAAGGAGAGAAGAGTGTTAACTTGTCTAAGTTTGCAGCAGGTTTTGTGCTGTGTTTCTCTGAGGAGTGAAAAGAGCTAGGTCAGGAGCCCGGGAAGGTCTAGAACATAAACTAAAGCTAACGTAGCAAGACCCAATTATTTTATAATGGGCCAGATTCCCCTCCTCTTAACATGCAGCTCCTGATTGTTGCAAAAGTCCCCTGAGCTGAGATAAAGGAGCTGTTACATGCACAGAATGTATTATATTCGTAGCCTCTGTTTGCTTAAGCCAGGAGAAGTGTCTCATTTCTAAATAATTTCTGACTCTAAAACTGTTCATACCACTTGTTTTGGGTTGTGCACAGCAGGTAAATACTCAGCACTTTGAAGGTGTGGAGTCCCATGTAACTTTTATAACTGCATACAGCTGCATCAGTCACTGTAAAATTACCTTTCTGCTTCTGTTCTTTATGGATGTGCATGTGGATCACAGAAAATATAACATACCTCATTTTACAGTTCAGCGGGGTTGATTAGTTTGCTTGGGAATGTCTAGTGAGGGGCACTTGGCTTTTGGAATACTGGTTCCAATTTGGGATCTTGGTGTGAAGAACTAGTCTGGCATGTTCTTCAGCTGCTTGTTGCAAAACTGTTGTAGCGAGTGAGAGCTGCCAATTATAGTTTGCTGGTGAAAAAGTGTCATTTGTAAGAGCCGAACCTCACTGGACTTGGGTTTCAACACATCCCCACACTGCTGCTTGCTGCCTGGGAGCGCGTGTGTCTGCGTGCTGTGAGACTTGTGTTAGAAAGGAGGAGCTTGGGGGGGGGGGGCGGATATATACAGTAGCTCTAAGGCTTAATGTAAATTGAAGGGGGCTGCCTCGCTTGTGATTCAGTCTCCTTTGGAGGCAGATCAGTCCTGGGGGCTGCCATTCAAGGCGGATCTGCCTCTGAATGGAAAGGGTTGAGGCATTTCCCTGTTTCTAGTATGTTCTTCTCTCTTTCTTGGCTTTGAGCTTTCTCTGTGCTCCTCCTTGTGAGCAAGTTAATGCAGAAGGGGTGCATGGAGTGGTCACAACAGAGGCTAAAGCTCCGATAAGGATGGTACTGGTTGCTCTAAAATATAGATGAAGTTTGTCTCAGCCAGGCCAAATCGCTAAGCATTAAAATGTGTGAAAGTGTGGCAAAGCAAGGGTACTTCATACTGGGTGTGTGCAACACAGCCAGAGCAAATTCAATAGGCTTTGGTGATGCTGGCAGGGTGGTCAGAAACTGCCCTTTTAAAAAAATGAATAAGAAGCTTCCTGATAATGAAATCATGTTTTCTGCAACATCCAGTTGTGCTGTCACACTTTGGGCAAAGAGGGGTGGCTTAAAACCCTGTGTACGTGCGTGGCAAGGATGTACTCTGAAGCAGGGTCTGTGATCCCAACAGCATAACCTCCTGTGTGTTTCCACAACTGTTGAAATCTTCCACCAGATCTAAGCTATGTTTTCTGATAGCAGGCTTGGCAAATGTCCCCAGTTTTGTTGGACTGACTGTACGTCGCAGGACAGGAAACATGGTTTGCTGCAGGAAAGGGCTGTACCCAGCGTGTAGCGGCTTGAATACGGTTCTGTAAGTTCTGGATTTGGGTAGTCACAAGAGGAAAGGGGGCAGGAAACGGTACGGCATTTCCCAAATCACACCTTATGCTTCCCCAATATGTTTTGCAAAGACCCTGTTTGTCTCTGTCCTGTGCTTGAGGGCAGCACCATGTGCCTCTATGAGGGAGTAGTGGCCCAGATAACTCTTCCTACCTCATGGGGCACCTTGTTTGTTACTGTTACCCCTATATACGCATTGTCAGCTGGCATGGGGAACAGAAGGGGGGGTTGTCTTTTAACGTAGTTTGACTGTAATGGTTTCTGGCCACTTACATACTTTCTCTATACTTCAGACTGTTCTGGGTTCTTCTCTGGCATGGCTGGAATTGAGTGGGTGAACGCCTTATAACCTTACTATACGCCATCCCAGCTAGAGGTGATGCATCCAAAACATGAATTGTCTGCGCCCCAAGGAGATGAATGGATTTGCAATGATTATTGGTGCTGATGCCCCAAGAAGATGAATGGATTTGTAATTATTATTGGTGCTGAGGAATGCCAGGCTTGCTGTGATCCCGTGAGAGGCTTCTGTAGCTTCTGTTTGACTACTTGCCCGCATGTTGGAGGGAGATGACACAGCTCTCTGGTGTGGGAAGGGCTTTTCCAGGTTGCAAAGAGCAGTACTGTCCAGCTGATGGAGAAGAATGCTTTTTGAAACTCAATCCTGTAGACCTTGTTTGGCAGCAAAGCTCCTCTGGCTTCTCAGCTTGGTTTGACGCGGGGAGGTGCTGCTGTTAGTAACAGGTCATGGCCTTTTCGTGTTGGGCCTTCCGTCAATGCACAGATCCAGCCCTGGAAAGAAACAGCTTAGGGCTGGCCAGGCTTGAGCTCTAAGCAGATCACGAGCAGCACTGATCTGACACACACACCACAGCTGTGCACCAGGACTGGCTGAAAGAATTACCCAAAACTGCACGACCCACCCATATCCCAATGCTCCCACTGGCAGGGTCTTCAAGGTGCGTGTCTGTTGGCTGCAGGAAGACTTCTTTTTTACATAGCTGATGAGAAGGCACCCTGAGAGGGTAAGCAGAGGTATGGTGAACTGGGTCACTCATGGGAAGCACAGGAAGAGCTGGTGGGGATCTCCATCATCTCGGCTCCTGTGCCTCTGAGTGCATGGTCTCACGCCGGCGCTCCATCCCTCCTGTTTGAACAGCTCAAATGCCACAACGTGAACATGATGAGTGCACATCCTGCTGGGGACTGGTGCAATCTGAGATGTAAGAATTAAAATTCCTTTTAAGTAAAGTATTTGAACTATGCGAAGAGTTTTGAAGTTGTTTTCTCTAATAGTTCTTTAACAATTGATGTTTGCAGGAGGGTGTGGGGGTAGGAAGCAGGTCCTTGGGGAGAGAGTGGAGTTATCAGGCACTTTGCAGCCACTTCTTAAGAAGGCCTGGACTTTTTCTCTGTGGCTGCTTGTAGCTTGGACTCTTGATCTAATCGCATTCTGTGGTCGGTTCTTGTGCTCAGGACTGTTTGAAGGCTTAGGACCCAGTGTCATGATGTGTCACATACCCCTTGTGTTCAAGGTGACACTTGAAGACTGTGATGAGGTGTGGGGTAAGAGGCTGGTCTTTTGAGTCTCTGTGCTTTAACTATAAACCCTTAATCCTAATCTCAGTCCAAGCAATGAACCCTCCGAAATCCCTCCTGGTTGATAAAACTCCACCTTTGTTTTGGCCCTTTTCTATTTGTAGTGGGAGTCCAAGACACAGCAATGGCTCACGCTGCCAGAGGACGCTGTGCCATAGCTTCTTTGCAGAGGCTCTGGGAGGCAGCGATTCTTGTGCGGTGCACAGAGGTTGCACCGTAGAGGGACTAGGTTAATGAAAATGGGGCCAAAATTAGTCATTGGTGCTAACTCAAAATGCAGGCATTGAAAGCTCAGTCGAAAGCCTGGTCAACACCTATTGCTCATATCCTGTGTGCTGTCTAGCTCCGGCTGTGGGATTCCTCTCCCTGGAGCTAATTCATGCAAATACATGTTTAATTCTGCTCTGCCCACTGCCAGCCAAGGTGACCATTTAATTTCCAGCTGTGTACCTGCAGGGAATTAGACTTACGTAATTATGATGCTGTGCTCCAGTTCTCCTCAGTAACTTTCCCATTCGTTAGCTGATTTCAGGCATGTTGAGGAGGAAAGTAGTGGCATCAGACCTACGCAATCCCTACAAGTTTCATGTTAGCAGAGACGGATCCCTTCAGCGCTGCCACAGTGCAGAAAAGGCTGTGCTGTGAACTCAGCTGTTTGCAGACATCAGAGAATCCACTGCAGGGACCTAAGCCAAAAACTTAGGTTTCTAGGCATGGAAATAGCTTTGATGGGAGCTCATGCCTTTTCTGACACAGGAGAACCCAGCTGCAGGACATAAAGCTGTTGGAATAACAGTCCCAGTAGTGCTACTCCCCCTGGGCCTGCTTTAATATTTATGTTCTTTGCATTATATTTGGCACAAGCTGGATGTGAGCAGCACATTGCTTAAGGGAGCTGATCCGGCATGGAGCCAGATGAATACTGATAACTCCCATCCACACCCCGCAGGTGAGCCCTGGGTAGCTTTCGGGACCTCTCCCTGGAGGCTCTTCCTGGCTTTGAAAGCATAAAGCTTTTTTGTTGTTGTTGGCTTCCCTGCCGCCCAAGAACGGCAGGTTTCAAGTGAAAGCTGCTTTTGCCACCTCCCTGCTAATTGGCTCAGTGTGTTTGTTGAAGCTGATGAGGGCTGGAGTTGGGAAGGGAAAGGCACATCTCCCTGCTTGCATTTAATCAGTCCGTAATAAAGGCAATTTGTTTGACAAACCCATTCACCAAATTATCACCAAAATCTACATGCTAACAGCTTCTGAATGGCTTTAGTCAGACTTTGGTATTGGTTTTGGGGCCCTGAACGTGTCGATGGTGTCAAGGGGGGTCCAGGATTTCCATGTGCTGAAAGCTGCAGGCTCCAAAAAGGGGATTTTGGAGAGAAAGGCAGATGCAATTTCTCTTCCAGTCAAGTGGTGTAACTCAGTAATGAGGTTTGTGCTTTTGACTCTGGGGGCAAACAGACTTGCTTTAGACTTCGTTTAAAGACTGGGCCCAACCCTGGCTGTCTCCAGACCTTCTCTTGGTGAAAGCCTCTGAGTGATGAGGTTGGCTGGACCTCAGGCTGCCGCTTGAAGAGGTCCTTGCCCCAGGCGATGTTTTCCTCCTCAGCTGGAGGTCCTGTGTGCTGACCCATCCATCATAGCTGTGTGGGTTTCAGTTTGGCTTACTGAGGGAGGTCTGTGCTGGGGTAGAGAAATTCTCCTTTGCAGAGGTGACAGAGCGCAAAACCTCGTCAAAGACCAGCTTTGGCCTCTTCTGGTAGGTAACGTTCTGGAGATGTGGCAGCATGGTGAATTGTAGGGGATGGATGTGGGGAGCCGATGGGGATGGCTGGGTCTGGCAGCCATGGCTGAGCAGTTCTCACAGGGGGAAGCTGCATCTGGTTTTGTGTCAGGTATGTCCGTCTGTCAGAGAGCTGAGAGGTGTTGGAGGAGGAAGTCAATGGGGGGAATATCAAATGCCAGCTCTGCTGCTCTTGGAGAGGAGGAGGAGAAGCAGCAGCACAGAAGCTGGGTCTATTTTGGTGCCTTAGAGAGTTGTCCTGGCCTGTCAGCAGAGATGCAGCTTTGTGGGCATCAATATACCTTGTTAAGCAAAGATCCAATGTCTGTTGCACTCCTGTCCTGTGGCATGCTCCAGAAAACACCACGGACTTCCCACCAGTTGTGACAATAGTGCTGTGAGGGAGGACTTGGCACTTGCCAACTCTTAAAATGTTCAGAGTTTACTTTTACTGACAGCTGAGGGGACCAAACTGAGCTTCGGGAAGAGAAACACGTGTTTCCAATTCCATGTGTCCTGGGCTGTGACCAGTGGTGCTGCTCTTACGGCGGTGAAAAACCAGCTGCAGGTCTGGATTTGCAGTGGCAAGGAAAGGTGGCATCGTCCGGGTGGGAGGGATGGATGGGGTTGCTGTGGGTGCCTGGATGTCTCGTGAGGGGTCCATGTGGGACCTCATGTCAGCAAGTTCAAGAGCCGCATGTACACATCTGGCTCATGTCATGTGCAAATCCACTGTTTTGCCACCAGAGGTGTCAGCAAGAGCCAAGAAACCTCGGGGAATTCCAACATCTGTGTGAAGACTGGCAAAGTTTATATAGTATCTACTAATTGCAGTGACCCAGAAACTGATGCCCTGATGCAAACTTTTGTCAGTACCAGGAACACTTTATTTAATTAGTATTATTATCACCTGTCTCCACCCCCCTCCCCCCCCCCCCCCAAAAAAAATGCACAGTGTTAGTTTTAATCACTTTGAAGTATCCCAGGTTATCAGTACCCACTAGATGCACAGTGTATTTGAGGAAAATGGCCTCACAGCATTCTTCCTATGCCTATGTGTTGTTAGCAATACAAGTGCTGCAGAATTAAAGAAAGCAACTGTTTATGTCCTCGGGTAAAAATTGTTCCCTGATTTAAGACTCTGTGAAAGCAGATTTTATACAACACAAATAAAGAAAAAAATTGCAATTTTAATGTATTCTTTCTCAACTAGGATACTTAGAAGCTAAAATTGTAATTTAAGCTGGGGGGATGGGGGGGCAGCATAAGCTTAGTGTCTGCAGGGGGAGAAAAACTATGTATTTACACTTGGCACTTTTGCTGATCCTTTTGTTGATACTAATTTAAACATGGCCTGATCTCCTCGAGCGCTTGGTGTTCAGAACTCAAAATTGGACCACGCTGTGTTTGGGTGGGTGTGTAGTGATTTAGGTGGCCGACACCGGGACTGTTTACAGGTCTTATTTGAGATTGGCTGCTTCTGCTTGGCATGTTTGTACGTGTGGAGATTGAACTTTCTGCGTTCTGTTCCAAGATAGCAATCCCAGTCCCTGTGGGGGAACCATTTGAAGCAACTAGCCCTGTTTATTTTTGTGCTCTTGTCATTCCTTTTTTTATCCAGATATCCAAGACCTTGACAGGTTCAGTCTGTTTCTGTCCCTTGAAAGGTATGTGGCTGCCTGCAGGAACAGACCCAATGAGCTGCTCAAAATAGTTCAGAGGATTTTTGGTCAGATTGGTTTGGTGCAATACTACAAGGTTCCTTGTGTCCCTGCCAGTGCTGTGTCTCGCTGATCTAGTTACTGCTGTTGTCTGGGATTTTTGTGCTCCTTCCAAGAGACGGGCAGGGGCCAAATTCTGCTCAGCTGTGAGGCAACTTTGCTGACTTGCCAAGCGGATGCACAGAAGTTAATCCTAACTCATCTTCTTGCTGATTAAATCTGATATAGAAGAAATAATTGTGAACATGTTTAAGAGAAATGCTTGGGTTACCTATTATTGTTGTTGTTGTTGTTCTTGTTATTTATTTATTTATTTGCCTAGCTGCTCCTTTGGCCTGAAGAAAGATGGTGAGTCGTGTCTCTGTCAGCCTGGGTTTGGGCCGACTCAAGTATGCCTGGCTCAGCTCACTAACTGAGGATACGACCTCATTTGTAGTAATTAAAGTATGTACATCTGCTCTTTCGGGGATGCTTAATGCTTGGCTGCCTGGAACCCAGTGCATGTCTTTTCATGTCAGAGAGACAGTGATGGTTTGGCGGTTCTGAGTGGCACAGTAAAATGAATCTTGGCTGAGTCTCTTCAAAAATACCGTGTGCTCTTGAACCCTGTTGGTAGATGCTGTGGTGTCAGTGTTGAGGGGGCTCCTTTGGATGTTAAGGCTTGCTATACAACAGTCACTCTTGGATCCATATGGATCCTTGCATGAAGATGGAGCAGCCTGTGTGGGACCTGCAGTTTGGGCAAACTCTCCGAGTGGCCAGGTTTCAGAAGTGTATTTGAATTAACAGACAGATATAGCATGCTGGTGAAGAATTTGCAGTAGATCTTGCCCAAGCACTTTAGCTGTGGTGGGCAGGGGAGGTCACATCCACCTGCTGGCAAAGTATCCTACATCCTTAAGAGCAGAGGAAGAAAGATGTAAAAAAAAAAATATTCCTTTTTATAATGTTACATTAAGAGAAGAAGGCCTAGAGGTGTATGTTAAGTTTTATGAGCCACCTACAATCGAAGAACTTCACTATATATTTTTGTGTGTTATCTTTTGACCTCGTATCAACACACTAGTTGCCAGCAGAGACACTTGTCACTCCTCCGGCAGCCGATAAGAGGACCAGAATCGCCAGGGTGTGAGAGGGCTGTCTTCAGGTAAGTTATCCTAAATCCTCGATAGGCTAACACCTGCTGGTGCTGCTTGTTGAAAAAGGATCATTCGGACCACCTACTCTGAGACCCCCTATGTGATGGTGGTGGTTTATTTTCATCTATCAGATGCCTGTGGTTTTGCTGCTATGGTATTATCGGCACGTGTTGTATTAGCCTCAAGGGTTTAAAATGGGCTTTTACGGCAACACATAAATATAAAAACAAACACAGCAGCGGGGGAATTTTCTGCTGATTTTTCCTCTGTGATTTTTTTGTGTCACTCTGTGGGCCGAGGTGAGCTGCATCCTGTGCCTAGGACCTGTGGGCTCAGCTGAGATCCTTTTCTTGCTTGCTCCTTTGCATTGATACTAAGGTTGCTCTATGGCAGGTGCTATTCCTGGCATTCATTTCCCATGTTTGCTGTATTTTCCAAAGGCTTTTGGCTCACACATTTTCCCTTAAAGTTGTGTTGGGCAAAGAGTGCAGACACTTAGTGCAATTAGACTGATAGGTGGTAACTTGAGCTGCTGTAGCTGGATTATGTTCAATTTTGGGCCTCAGTCTTTGGGAAATATCTTACCTCTGTGGTCTGTGAGGGGCCTGTGAGTGCAGTGCTGCTGTAGCCCTGGTGATGCTCATAAGGTGCTATGGGACAAAATTCTGCACTTTGGTTTTGAAAAAGTTTAGCTTTTGTGTAGAATATTCGAAAAACAGCTTTAAGGTTGCAAATCAAACATTTGGAAGTTAAATGTTAAAATTAAGGGAGTTTTAACTACTTGAATCCATCCCTTTGGGTTTTTACATTGTGAGTTACTCATTAAAGAAAACATACTACTTTTTCTCCACTTCCTTGGGACTCCTGTATTGTCCAGTGCACAGGACAGCAGCCTCACAATTGTTTTCTTTATCCTTCTGGTTCATTAGGGTCCATAGGCCCTTATTTACCATGTGTTATTTAAACCCTATTCTGCGTGTTGTGATTGTCCCACAAACAGGGATGTATTTACCTTTCTGGAAGGAGAGTTTGGAGTTACCTGCGTTGTGCTGATGAGGATCCAAGGCAGACAGATGAGCATCAGGAGCTCTACCTGCCCAATATTTCAGAGATTTTTCGGTGTCTACTTTTTTCTCCAAGAGCAGCCCCTTACCCAGCCTTTCAAGCTGTGATGGGCAGGAAGAAATATGTGGTACTTGATACACAATTCCTTCTCCATATATTTGCATATATGCAAATGGGCTGCACAGGTTAAAATGAGCATTACAGTTGCAAAGTCAAGTGTATGGAACTAAGGGTTGTGGGTTAACCTCCTGTAGGCAGCTAAGCACCACACAGCCACTTGCTTGCCTTACCTTCCCACCCCCAGTAAGAGAGGAGAAGAGGAAAGGACGAGTAAAAGCAAGGAAACTCATGGGTCAAGATGAAAATAGTCTCGTAAGTGAAGGAGAAGTGGAAGAAAAAAGAAAGAAAACAAAGTAAGTGATGCAAAGACGATCACTCACCACCTCCCACAGGTAGACTGATGCCCAGCCAGTTCCCAAGCAAAAAGATGGTTGAACACGACGTTATATGGCATGTAATATCTCTTTGGTGAGTTGGGGTCATCTGCCTGGTTGCGTCCCCTCCCAACCTCTTGCGCACCCTCCAGTCTATTCACTGTGGGGGGAGCAGAGTGAGAAATGGAGAAAGCACCGATGCTGTGCAAACACTGTTCATTAATAGCTAAAACCTTAATATGTTATCAGGACTGTTTGGGTCACAGATCCAAAGCACCGCGCTGTATGAGCTGAAATGAAGAAAAATTAACTCTGTCACAGCCAGACCCCGTATGCTACGGAAAGGGCACGACACCTGTATTTTATATGTAATGCAAGCTAGAGGTGGATATGATAGCGGGCTTTCAGTTGGCAGATATGATCTGAGCCCATAAAGCACAGTTGGAAGAAGGGTCTGCTTTTGCATACCTTTTTTTTTTCTTGGAGCACTCATGCTATGAAGGTTACTTTCTTTGGGATAAGAGTACTTAAAATGGGGTTACAAATTTGAGGTCAGTCCTCGGAACGTATTCCAAGAGAATTTTAAAAATTAGTTTTGAAGACATTCTCCCTCCAAATTTTTGTTTGCTTGTTTCTGTCGCTTCATAGTAGGGGGAAAAAAAAGTAAACATGTCTATTCAAAGGCACAAATAAAGATCCTCTGGTGCAAGTGACATAACTAAAAATATCTGGGATTTGTCCAGTTTATTTTCCCTCTAGATTTTTATTGTGTGGGTAACCCCTTGGAAACTGAGGTTGTTGATCTGACTGTTTCCAAAGCACGTCCATCGCTTTGTGTATCTTTTGTACAGGGGCCGCTTCTGTTGTGTTAACACTGTTTGATTCCTGGTTTATGTGCTCAAGCTGAATTCCAGCTCAAAGAGGTTAAAGCTTTATAAAAGCGAGTCGAGCAGGGAAGTGGCTCCACAGTTGATGATGAAGCGCACACATCTGTGACCCACGCTGTGCTCACATGTTAGTTTATTGTTAGCCTCACAATAAAGGATAGCACTGGTTTTTGTTCAGCTAAACAACTTTGATGGAATGAATTGTATAGAAAAAAGAATAGATGGAGCCTGGCTGTTATTTGCCAAAATGTTCTTTGTTTTAGCTGCGTTGTGTGGGACGCAGAACTCCCAGAAGAGGATAGTGTCTCTTCTGTAGCAGCCAAGAGGAGCTTATGGATTGAATAGGGAGGCAGACATAGAGGTTCAGCAAGGAAGAATGGAAAAAAAAATTCTGATTCTTCCTACCCTTTGGGTTGTTTTGTTTTTTTCTTTAGCTTTCACTTTGGCTATACTGCATGAGTAGAGGCTCTGCTATACCAGTAAGTTGCACTGTAAATGCAGCTGGTGCCATTTGGCTTGGATTTGGTTCAGAGTTAGCCTGCCCGGATAGTGGTTAGTACATTTTGGCAATGGTATAGCCAGTAGCTGGAGTGTTAAGGTTTATCAGCAGCTGCGGGAAGCTGAATGACAGCCTGAAGCTGACAACCCATTTTTCTTGCTGCAAGAATGAAAATCATTTTACCTCTCTTTTCTTAGACGTTGTCCATATAATTGGAGGGCACGGTTCAAGTTCAAACTGATAAGATTGTTTTGCTTCCCTAAGCTGCATGACAATGGTACCCTTTGCAAATTAAGCCATGGACCTCCTTTTGCTGTAATGGGAACCAATCTCATTAGAAACAGAGCTGGATTAGCAAAGAGTCATCGACGTACGGTAGAGATACGCATTCTGACCCCAGCGGGCCCGAGGTGCCTTTTGTTCACTCCAGCCTCCTCTGTATTTTCCCATCGCTTATACATCTGTGTGGTGGAGCTGATGGTGATTGTTTCTGCTCAAGAAAAGCCTGCTGGGGGGTGAAAAGGAAGTTGATTGGCCACTATGATATCACAATATGAATGAAAAAATGATTTTTAAATGTTTCCCCTGATTTAAGTCATTGGAGTACAAGACTGACTAAGATGCCTGTTGCAGGGTGTTGGAGATTAAAGGCCACTTTTCACTGGTTTGATCAGTGAGACAGAAGACGATCCTCTTCTGCCTCTCAGCGTTACTGTCTTCTACAGATCAGAAAATCTGGACCTATTCAAACCAACCTCTCCAACGTCTGGACACATGAAGCTCTTTTTGAGGCAAAAGAAAGACAAACCTTTTCACCTGTGACCTGTGCTGGTTCTGTCTGTCCCTCTTGGTGGTGGTTGTTGGGTTGGTGATGGTCTTGATGGGTTGCGCATGGACTGTCCAAGCTGCTTTCTCAAGCAGTTGGGACCGAGAGTCTTTAGCTGGCTCTGTGCACACTGGTGCCAGCGAGAAAGCAGAGTGACCGCGCCTGCAGCAGGCTCTCGGAGGAGCGTGGTTCAGGAGCAGTTCTGAGCTGTGGAGGTGCTGCCTCTGGAGATGCTCCTGTGCACGCCTCCATTGGCCCTAGCTCAGTGCTGGTGGGGTATGTGCTGTTGTCTGTTGTTTGCTTTCTTCCCTTTGCATCCTCCTATTCTGCTTTTGGGATCCACCCTATCTATCTACTCATTTGCATTATCTGCATTTTTTCCTCTTTCTGAGGTCCCTCACCTCTGGGAGATCAGAGGTGCAGCCTTGGCTAATTCGAGCTGCTGCCATGAAATGGAGTCACGCTAAGGATGCTAAAAGGGGTGAATCCCGCTGCTTCCTGGGCTAAGAGCCATTTTGTTATCCTTAAGGAAATCCTTGTGCCCATGCATCTCTCCTATGTTCTACTTCCCTGAGCGATCTTGGAAGTATTGCCTGGAGCTTGACTCCTGACTGGAAGATTGTGCTTGAAGCAATCTGGCGGGAGGGCAGACTGTGGACAGTGTTTGAAAGTGGCACCAATGAAAGAATAAGCCTAGCCAGTTATTGTAGTAATTTGTTGCTATTGATTAGCCTGGAGGCTAATGCTTAATTGGTGGGGAGCCCTGGCTTGGTGAGTAATTCAATTTAAAGCATTGGGGCTATTCACATGAGGGAGAGTTGCCTTCTCTTTATGCCCACTCCTGATGGATATAAAGTAGTTTTTTGTAAATAAATGTAGTTAGCAAGAACAAAGGTTAACGAGGGTAATTAACACTGCTAAGCTATAGATTCTCTCTCACCAGCCAGGGTGCAAATAGGCAGCTGAAGAACCAGATCTGTTTTCTGTTCTTGTTACATTTCTGGATGTTTTTTAGGGTTTCTCAGAAAGATTAGAACAATGAAACACCCTTTGACAATAGCAATCTCTTTTCTTCATGGTGCAGCTTGAGCAAGCATTCAGACCCTTTCCTTCTGGGATTGCTCATTTCCTTTTTTTCTCCTGAAATAAAAACAATAGTCTCCCAAAAGCATGACTTCTGCAGTGCTATGGCAGAGCCAGCCTCTGTTGCTCTATCAGGCAGGCATTAGATGGGACATTGTCTTCTGTTTCTCACAGGGGGTAAAAAATAGAAGGCAACAAAGAAACCCTTTTCGTATGTTGTTTAAGTGCTGTCAAAAATAATAACTAATGCTCACCCTGAATCTCTCTCAGCGCTTTTTCAGCGGCTGCCATCCTTTATGCGCACGGGGGAGAATGAGGCACAGGGGAAAGAAATCGCGTTCAGTGAAATAAAATATCATCAAGGCAATTGGAGGCACAACCCTTGGGTCTCCTGAAGGCTGAGGCTGTAGCTCCAGGCCTGGCTCAAGCGTGAGAGGAGCCTGGGATTAAAGGGACTGTCACAGACCTCCTGTGTGTCCCTGCCTGCGCAGCCCTGACGCTCCCTGCAAGGGAGCCTGGGGTCCCAGGGACTCAGCCTCTCTTTCCCTGCCTGTCCCTTTTGATTATGTGTTTCCCGAGTGTCTCCGCATGTCTTTTACTGTAGCTTGATTCCTTGCTGGGTTTTTTGGGAGTCCGGATCCCGTGCTTACTTGTATTTTGTTGAATTCTAAATAGTTTTGGGGCTGGGAAGTTGAAGGCTATGCGTGCTGCCCCATTAATAGTGCTGCCTCTCTGAAGATTTTCTGATACAGAAACATCTTCCAAAGTAGATAGATAACTCTGAGCAGAGGGTTAGATAGATAGTCCTGTCTATCTGCTGCTTTCAAATGAATGTTTTTACTTGATCCTGTCTGTGACTTCTGAGATGAAGTTACTCCTGGAAAGCACGCCTTTATTTGCACTTCTGCAGTCCAAAGCATCGGCGTACGTTCAAAAAGAGCATACAGAGGCTTTACCCGCATCTGTAAAGTTTGCCAGCAAATGCTTTTGGCAAGACACTGCTTCAGCAAGTTGCCAGCCTGTGAGACCAATGGTTGCTGCCTCTCTAAGCCAGGCAGCAGACCTGGAGGAAAGTAAAGGTGTAGATGTGCGCGGTGGGAGCACTGCCTGAACATGAGCCAGCAGTGTGCCCAGGTGGCCAAGAAGGCCAATGGCATCTTGGCCTGTATCAAGAATGGTGTGGCCAGCAGGAGCAGGGAAGTGATTGTGCCCCTGTACTCAGCACTGGTGAGGCCCCACCTCAAGTGCTGTGTTCAGTTTTGGGCACCGCAGTATCGGAGAGACATTGAGATGCTGGAGCGTGTCCAGAGAAGGACAACGAAGCTGGTGAGGGGTCTGGAGAACAAGTCTTATGAGGAGCAGCTGAGAGAGTTGGGATTGTTTAGCCTGGAGAAGAGAAGGTTGAGGGGAGACCTTATCACTCTCTACAACTCCCTGAAAGGAGGTTATAGCGAGGTGGGGGTCAATCTCTTCTCCCAAGTAACAAGCGACAGGACAAGAGGAAATGGCCTCAAGTTGTGCCAGGGGAGGTTTAGGTTGGATATTAGGAAAAACTTCTTTACCAAAAGGGTTATCAAGCATTGGAACAGGC
Organism: Chionis minor; assembly: GCA_013398295.1. NCBI lineage: Eukaryota > Metazoa > Chordata > Aves > Charadriiformes > Chionidae > Chionis > Chionis minor. The sequence continues at coordinate 62,200 of VZSF01002279.1, forward strand.
TGCCCAGGGAGGTGGTGGAATCGCCGTCCCTGGAGGTATTTAAAAGACGGGTAGACGTGGTGCTGAGGGACATGGTTTAGGGGTGGTTTTGGCATAGGTTTATGGTTGGACTCGATGATCTTGAAGGTCTCTTCCAACCCCAGTGATTCTATGATTCTATGATTCTATGATTTTCTTTGTCAGCTCAGCCTGACAACGGAGGGCTCTGATCTTACCTCCTCCAGTGTCCCTGTGCCTCTCCTGCAGAGGTGATAGAGAATGAAACGCTTCTACTGCTTTCTTCACCACTGGGGCTGTGGTCCAACCATGCCCCCTCTGCTCTCCGGTGCAGTACCCAAATTCGCTTGATCTGAACCTTACATGCTGTCTCTCAAAGGGCCAAATGGGCCCGTTCCACCTTGATCATAAGAGATTTCAGAATTGTCTTTAAACTCAGACCCGTCCCTTTGTGCAAAAGTCTTCTGCTGGTTGAAAACTACTTTTCTGCTGTGGGGTTTGCAGGATGCCATTAGCACCCTGAGTGAGATATTACCCTCGTGTCTATGCCTGTTTGATGCAGAATTGCCTTTTAAAGCCTCTCTCAGCCTCATCAGCGTTGGGTGATTAGTGCAGAGCTGTGTTTCTGTGTCTTCTGGACAAAGCAGCCCAAGCTGCAGAATGCTAGATGGGGAGGGAGACGGGCGAGATGCTTGATCCCTTGTTTCAGGGCCTTTCTGGCCCATTTTCTAGCATAGTTTTCTGGAGGAGATCAGAGCTACCTCCATCCCAGCTGCATGTCATTTGCTTAATGGCAGCACTGATGGATGTGGGGGCAGCTCAGGCTATTCCCTGAACACTTGGCCTGGTGGTGTTGGGGCAAGAGTGAGGCCAACACCCTTTTCTGCTCTCAAAGGAGTGGCTATCAAGGGGCAATAACTTTTCATTTAGGGCTTTTTCCATTGGTGACAACGAGCCTCATTTGCATTGCAGAGAAGCTGTAGTGTAAGTGGTGCCTGGCTTGTGATGACTGAGCTCAGCTGTGCTCCAGCCCCCGTGGGATGTGCAACGAGGGTAAGAAGTTTTCTTAGATGTTAGGTATGTGGAAGGCACGCTTACCACAAAAACGTGGTGGGGAGAGGTAGGGAAACGTCCCTCTGATGGCGTATTGAGATGGAGATTGAGCATACAGGAGGATGGAGGTGGAAAATTACTGTCCCAGGCTGTTCTATGTCTGAGTCTTGCCTGGCTGTGTGGGGGGAACATCCAGCACTCCTGATGCCCAGGCACAAGTAAAGGTTGTTGTGTTGCTCTGGTGAAGGCTGTTTTATTCTCCCTCCGATAGCTTGTTCATGCTGGTGCTTCAGTGATCAATCACTATTGGTGTTTCTAATGAGGCTTTTAGGACTTCTCTGGAAACATTAAAACCTGTAGTAGTAAGGTAAGGCTACAGGTAAACACCTTGGAGGCTTGGTTTGCCTTTAAGACAAGACAGGCCAGGTGCTTTTTGTTTGCAACAGCTCTAAATTTTCTAGCTTTGCTTGAAAGCCATAATGTTTCCTCCCTCTAGTTCTGAATTTCCAGCCAGTCTCCAAGTAACGTGTTCAACCACACTCAATAAATCTACCAAGAATAATTCACAGTCACATAGCATTGATGTAGCATGGCTGTACAGGCATTTTACCGTAGAGGATAAATACCAATAGCATTATTTTGCAGGTGGAGAAACCGAGGCACATCTCCTAAGCCTTTTTTGGTTCTTGGCATTTTGCTGATGTGAAGTGAATATAAGGTGACTCTGGAACTCCCTCCTTCTGTCTTTTTAAGACACTTTTTGTAGGAAACTTCCTGTTAGGGTGGTGAGGTATGGAACGGGAATAATAACTTCTCTTAGTGTCCTTACACAAGTAGTGGATTGCTAGTTGCCTTGCAGTTGCTCCCTTACTATGCGGAGTGCGAGGTAATACTCCTTGCACTGCCCTGATAGAGCTAAACAAGCCCAAGGAGCAAGGAGACTGGCCTCAGTGGTTTGGTGTTGGTGCGTTTGTATTTGTATTTTCTATTTTTCACTTTCCAGCCTAAGGGCACTCATTTATCATTTTGATGTATGTGCCGTCTCCTATTCTTATAAATGCTGTGCTTGTTCTAAGAGAAGAATGACATTCATTCACTCAATGAACAGCAACCTGGGGATTTGTTTTCTTGGGCGTTGTAAAACAGACTAGGTATAAATGCTGCAATTATGAGGTGATGGGCTAATCTCATTAGTCAATGGGAGGAAACATTGGGGTCAGTGGGTTGGATAATGAAATCTGAGGATAAATTTTGATGTGCCAGATGGCCTGGCATAGTGGTTCCACTAATTTGGAAGGAAGGAGAGCCAATAATAGCTTTGAAGAACAAAATCTATAGCAAGAGATGGCATGTGATTTCTTAGAGCTAAAAACCTGTTTATATGATGTCTCAGTTGAGTGCAGGCCTGTGGGATTCATCCAGGCCTGCTGTCTTTTTTTTTTGGCCTTTTTCTGCAGTTTTGGGCAGTAAGAGACGGGCCTTCAGCAAAAGTTAATGAGGCCCTGGCAATATATTGCTGTGCTGGTATGATCAGTAGCTCAGCAAGAAGAAACAGTCCTGACATCTCATTCTTTTGGAAGGAGCTGATAATTTAAATAGCTTTGTTCTGTAGGGAGGGTTGTGTTTGTGGGTGTCCGCTTATCCACAAATATGTAAGACTTGGGATTCAGAAATCCTGATACTTGGTTTTGGGGATGAGTTTGTAGGCTCTTTCAGCATAACGCTTGTTTTGGGCTCAACTCTTTGGTTTCTGAGATCAGTCCTTTCAGCCTCACTGAAGTAGGCGAGAAATAGCAGTTTGGGGGCTAAAAAACAGAGGAAAAGAAAATAATTGCAGCTTTCAAGAGTGACCTGTGAGACAGGAACACCTCTATTTTGGCTTGGCCTGACCTGAGATACTATCACCAGATTTTGCTTTCACAGAGAACTTGCTGGCTCCTTTCATTTCCGCTCATTTTTAGTGTGCTTGGCATCAGCAGACACTGAGGCACTTCCCATCCTGAGTCACTCTGGGCTGAGGCCCAGGAGATACCCCAGAGGTAAGTGGGAATAAGTTTGGTATCGTCCTCCTCCTTTCCGATTTGCTCTGTGCTCAACCCAAGCACTCATTCCTTACTTCTCTCGCCTACCCACACCAACTTTTTGCCAGGAGACAGTGAGCAGGATTTGCCAAGCTTGGCTGTATTGCCTAAAACAAGAGCTGAGGAAATCCAATTGCACACCCTGGACACCTCACCTGGCAGCACCCTGGTGCTATTTTCTTTTAACGAGCACCCAGTGCAGGCAAAGGCTTATCCTGGGCTCTGGGCCATTGCAGCAGCTCTACCGATGAGTGCCCAAGCTTGGAACAGTCTGATAAAAGCTCTTAGTCTTTAAAGCAGCTTCCAGAATAGTAGCCAGACTTCATCTGGCTGTGAAATAATGAAAAGTGTATTTACGATAAGAAGCCTTATTGAAAAATGGGCTTGTAACTGGGATGCAGCCAGTCAGCACTCTGTATCTCCTGGCAGAAGGGAAAGGAGGAACTTTTTTGTAATAGCTTAGCGTGCTTGGTATTATAAAAGCTCAATGGGCTGGATCTTCAGCGAGTGTACGATAACATAGGTCTGAGGGCAGCACTGCTGCAGTGATAATGATCTGTATACAACCTGAGAGCAGCTCAGGTTAAACATAACTGGACCGTTCTCCTAGGATCCTTAACCATCTCCGTAGAGTAATATGGGCTCTGGTTTCTCAGCCCCCACCTTGAGTGCTGTTTATATTATTGTGGATCAAACCCAACACTATACACGTGACTCAGTTCCGAATGAATGTCTTGCTAAGAGTGCACCATGTGCTGGAAGTAGAATTTAATGTGGAAACCGTGAATCTGGCAAGTGTCCACCTCCTCCTGCAAAGGCTCTAGGTAGTGGAAGGGGACCCAACTGCCGGGCAGCCCAGCGAGTGGAGGCGCTTAGCAGTGGTGGGGAAAGTCCCAGAGGAGATGCAGCTGTGGGGGAGGACATTATAAATCATAGTGGCCCCAGCTGTCGGGCAGGGCAGAGGGGAGATTGATGGGGTGGGTGGGAGAGCTGAGGCAAGGAGAGTTCAAGCATCACCCTGACCTGTAAGAGGAGAAAATAGCCCCAACCCTCAGCAATGTTTAATTGAAGCCTGCTGTTCCCCCCAAAGGGGAAAGGTCATGTTCTGCTTTGTCAGGCGCCCTCAAACAAAAAAAAAAACCCTGTTTATACAGGACCCACCCCTGTACCTTGTGAGGTGGAGAGTAAATGGGCTTGGAGACATTCAACGCTCCTCTCTCCAGTAACATTTGTGTCAATGAACAGTGGAAATTCAGATGGGGCTGGTAGTAAAAGCCTGAAAGCAAGCAGGCAGATTAAACCCCCCCATAAACATTAACTGGAGTTAGCCTCCATAAGCATGATATTGGTGGTGCAGGGACGATGCTGTTCAGCGCCTTGGTTCCCCCGTGGAAGGGATGGGATGTGTTGGACGGTGGTGGTTGTGGCCGGCGTGTGCTCGGAATTACGCCTGAAGCGGTGCACTGCCACACATATCCCTGCATCTTCCCAGCCTGAGCGTGGCGCGGGGTGCTGCCGGCACCTGGGCACAGGAAGGTTTCCACACTTCATTGCCAGCCCTGTGCCATTTATCCCAATGACCTGGGATAAAGTTTTGCCAGCCTTGATGGTTCAGCTGGAAGCGAGATGTAAGTATACCGAGTGTCTGGGGACCTGCAGTCAGAAGGACAGTCATTTAGGGGTGTCTTGAATTCCCAGCGGTGAAGGTCTCTGCCAGAAAACCTGGCCTTCTCTACTCCCAGGCACCCTCTTTCCTGATTCCCCCCAACATGTGGACAGGGAATAGCTCCCGACCATCTGAATTGTTATGGTGACCCTGTCGCAGTCTTTCAGAGGGACCCTGTGGGTCCCATGTGATGTGCTGGGTACTTGTCCAAGTGCCACGATACAAACACAAGCGCCTCTGTCACTTGTATATACACGACAGAAACCTAGATATTGGGAATCAGATATGACTTCCGTGTCCTGTCCTGCATCTGGTTTGTGCTCATATGGTAAATAAAGCTGTTTGAAACGAGAGGCCTTTGTGACTTCCCCTAGCCAAAGCTTGGGCACTTCTTCAATGAGCCAAAGTAAGAACTGGGAGTTCAGGAGCCAGTTTCCGTGTGAATTGGATGTTTCTGTCAAAGGAGAGGAGGCATGAAAACAGCTTCAACCATCTGATTTTAATGTACCACCATACGTCTGCCGGAGCCCTCCCAGCTGCTTTCCAACCTCTCCCCTCCCTTTCCGCCCTGACATGGAGGAGAAGCCGAACCACGTACAGCTCAGCAAGCATGGGCAATCTGGCATCTCTGCTCTGGTCCTGCATGGCTTTTATCTGTTTTGAAAGTTACTGGTATAGAATACATTGATTAATGGCCCAGTAAATTAATTGGCAGCCTCGGTAGGTTGTTTTGCAGCTGATGGCTGCAGAGAGCTGTTGGAGTGGAAAAACACAACAAAGTGCCAACTTACTAGGCTGTGACGGTGCCCGCTGTACAGCAAGCCTTTTCCTAACAGGAAAGGAAACAAAGGCATTTCACGGAGGAATGTTGCAGGCAGAGACTGACTCACAAGCAGGGTGGGGGAAAGGAATTTTAAAAAGCCCAAAACCAGGGTAGTATTTCAAACACAAAGATGGCACTCTTCAGATAATGAGCCACAGGACTGACTTTGATTGGATTGTATAGAGTTTGATTATATGGTGTCTCCTGTGTTGAAGGGAAGATCAAATTCTGCCCAAATCTGAGGCTGTGAAGGTTTCTCTCTTGCTCTTTCCAAGGCAGCATAGGTGTAACTAAAGGGGGAAGTACAGGCTGTATCTCTGCCAGCTTTTCCCAACTCTCCAGAGTCACTTTCCGATCAGTAAGCAGAGCGATGACTGGGAAATACGGTCTTAAAATACTCCTTACGTGTGCCAAACAAATTGCTGATACTAAATATCAAAAGCAAGAAGTTTCTGTTGTCCTGTAACAAATTAAGATTCGGGTTTGTTCGGGGAGCAAAAAGTGCCAACAAGAAAGAAAACAAAGGAGATTAGCTGATGACACATTAAATAAAAGTTATTATATAATTTTTCATTGTCATGGAGAACATCCCCTCATCTGCCTGATGCATTCATTCAGCTCTTTTGTGTGAGTCCCGTTATTTTGTTTCTCTGGTTTTGTAAAAGAAGCTATCAAGGCTTCTTTGAGTTGTCTAGAAATGTAGGAATATGCTTTGTTCTGCCCTATTTCCTGCCTGTGGGAAATAAAGCAAAATGCCTTGTTCTGCCCTGGTCTGAGGTGGCTGCTTGTGTGAAAAGCCTGCTTTGCAATGATCTTTCCTTACCCAGGGGACTGGAATTTAGCTCCTTCCAACTTCAGTGTTGTTATAGTTCCCTTAGTGGACAACAGGGAGGGAGACGCAGCTCCAGAAGTCAGTTCCTTCAAATGGCCTGTGAAACACCATGACTTAAGTAGGATCTTAACTAAGCAGTATCTTAGCTCTGGCTCCTGGCTTCTTGGTTGATTTTTGGTGGGAAGCTAAATCTTGTATTGAGTCTGGGTCTGAGCCCACGTTGCTTAAAGTCGCTGGATGGTTTTCATTTGGAATAACTAATGGAACAAAACTTCGCCCAGGGAGTCTAATCTTACCAAAAGGAAATCTGGCTTTAGGGCTGCTGCGATCAAAAATGCTGCAGCATTGTAATGCAAGAACTTCCTCTACTGGTTCAAAGTTGTTAAAACAGAGTTTGATGGATTTATTTTATATTAATTCAGAACTGTGGTCTTGTTCGGCCATCAGGATGGGGGAAAATGCGAACAGGAGTTGTGGAAGGGGCCATAGCAGAGAGCAGATTTCCCTGCCTGGCACCATGGCTTTTTCCCCATCACTTGCCTTGCTGTCACTCTGCCTGCCCCGTGACAAGGCCTGTGTATGGGGAGGTAAGAATAGCCTGACCAAAATAAAACAGAGCAGATGGTTTGGAGGAGAGAGCTAGAGATAGCGGGGTGAGCTATCACCGTGAGTTTCTGCACCTCGTATGTCCCAGGTAGTACGGTAGTACTAGGTCAATACCCCAGGTCAATACGATGCGTTATAGGAAAATAATGTTAATTTAACTATTTTATTTGGTCTGATTAGTCTGAGGCCACCAACCTGCTGCCAGACAATTCATGTGGCTGGCTGACCCTGAGTGGCTTCGACTGGAAGAGTGGGAGTGTTTCTTCTCAAAGATGATGAGGGTCAGTCTCTTCTCCCAAGTAACAAGAGACAGGACAAGAGGAAATGGCCTCAAGTTGTGCCAGGGGAGGTTTAGGTTGGATATTAGGAAAAACTTTACCGAAAGGGTTATCAGGCATTGGAACAGGCTGCCCAGGGAGGTGGTGGAATCGCCGTCCCTGGAGGTATTTAAAAGACGGGTGGACATGGTGCTGAGGGACGTGGTTTAGGGGTGGTTTTTTGGCATAGGTTTATGGTTGGACTCGATGATCTTGAAGGTCTCTTCCAACCCAAGTGATTTTATGATTCTATGATGTGCCTTGGCAGTGCTGGTTGCGTGCTCGCTATTGGGAGGTCTGCTAAAAGCTACCTTTTCTCCCCGTAGGGAAGGAGAAGAGCACCTTACTGCCTGCCCCAGCAGATCTTAGACGCAGCCATGCCTCACACCAGTTTGTGTGAAGACAGACTTGCAGCCCTTGAGTTTTCCCTTGTCTTTGCATAATGAGACACCAAAGTATTGCCTGTCTTGGCTAAACAACAGAAATTGGCTGTGATGAATTGCATTTTTGCCGGTTTCTGATTGGTTTAAGGTGCCTATTTCAAGTGGTCAGGAAGAAAGATGAGTGTTTACATTTTCTTTATATGGCTGGTGCAGGCTCTTTGCCCCTAAGTAGTCCAGATTAGTGCATAGCCAAGAGCTCTGGCATAGGGCCACAAGAACAGATTATTCACCGTGCTTTGAAAGGGTGTTGGGTTTCTGGATCTGACCTTTTGGGTGGATAAATGGGAGGATTAGCTGCTAAGGAAGCAATTATCCACTCTCTATAATTAATATCTCCTTCTTATTCTCTGGTGTTACTTGACCTGGAACCAGAACCTGTTGGTGTTGCCAGTTTTGTGTAATTACCACCTTTAAAACGAGGGCTAGAGTCCCAGACCTTTCGAAGTCAGAGCAGTGGAAGTGGCAACTAAGAACACAAGGGTGAAGTTATTGAATCAAGCTCCAGTGTCCAAAACAATGACGATCGGGATGATTAAAGACGGTAGTTTTGTCCCCGAGGTAACTCTCTACCCTTTAATGCCACTGTGTCTTTTGACATGAAGATTAAATATGCTTGCTATTCTTCTTAAACAAAGCCGGCCCTGTCAATAAAGCAAACAGGTGCCTAATGCTTCTGCACATGCCTTTTTAAAGGTTGCCTTTCCCATCAATTCTGCTGTGTTTTCAGCTGTCACGGTTTAAAATGCCATGTTGATCAGGTGCAGCCAGAGATTGTCATTCTGCACTATCATTTCCCATTTGCAAATCCGTGCAGATGTAGCCAGATGCTGATAGCATCTGACAGTTCTAGGAGGAGGATATATTCTTTTTACTTTACTTTTAAAAGTAATCCTGGATTCCTTATTCATCTCTCTGTCTATTTTGAGGTATTTATAGTGTCCATTGCCATTGTAAAGGAGACTGAGACTCAGAAAATATCTAACGATTCTCTGGAAATGTCCCGTTTTGGTGTGTATCTGGATTTTTTTAAAGGGCTATAATTTTAATAAAAACAGAACAGCAGCTCAGCCAAATCAAATCGTATTCCCCTCTTTGAAAGCATTTCTTGTAAAACTTTCACACACAAAAATCACTTTTGGAAAAAAAAGACAGGGGAGAATAAACTTTTAAAACATGTAGATATAAAGTTAAATATTAACTTCTTTTTAAACTCCTAACAGGATTAAGTGGAGCTTTTAAAATGTACTTGTAAGTTAGAGATTTATTGCAGACTCTCACTTGATGCTATTGCTGAAGTAGCACCATAGGTGGGAGTTAGTTATTTTCCCCCTGCGCTGTATTTTGAGATAAAGGGAAATCAGAGTTAATAAATTAAGGACAATTAAACCTTTTATAGGATATGTATTTTAGACTATGCTATCTGAATATCAAAGGTTTTCAAGGGGATTGTCAGCTGAGTGAAGAGTCACTGGGGAAATGCTGCTGGGCTTCAGGGAAGGATGAGGTTTCAGCAGGCAAGGTGGGACTTTGTACAGCACATAGGTAAATGGGGAAGTCGCATAAATACATAGTGAGATTACCCCATAGTGAGATTATCCACTGCAAGCCAGCTGTGGGATTATCTTCCTGCCTACCGCACACTGAAAGCAAAAACAAACAAAAAGGGTTTAAGCATTTACAGTGCCGAAGAGCAGCATTTTACTCGAAGAAGACCTCCTAAGTTGTCTCCTGGGGACCCACATCTAAGGAAGAGCTAATCTGTCAAACGTTCTTCTGCAGAGCGCTAACTCTGGTAAACGAGCACCCAATAATCTGTTTACCGTGTCTTGACTGAATAGAAATTTTCATTGAATAGTCAAACATAAAGCAGAAGTTTGCTATTTGTGAACTAAGATCTTTCTCCAACTGAGCATGGGAGACTGAATTTCCGGAGAAAATACCTTTCGTGTTTACTGCAGATACTAGAAAATGTCATTTTCTTGAAAGAATAGGGTCTCAACTGCTACTAATACTACGGAGTCATTCTCGGACTAGTGGGTTCCCCCCAGCCTCGGGAGGGATACTGGGCTTGTTTGTCTGAGCTCAGTGGGAGATGGACTGAATTAGCCTGACTTAACCCTGTGCAGTGGGAGAACCCGGGGACTGTTGTATTAGCCTTAAGGCAAACTGAACTTGGAGACAAACATTGACAGTGCAGACTCAGAAGAAGAAAAACATGTGGGGAATGTGAAAGCTGAACATCCTGTATGCTCTTGCAGATTAGTGTGGTGCTGCCTTTTATTAAATCAAGGAGGTCACTCTGTGTTGTTGTAAAAGGTGTTTGTCTTGGTTTGCAGAACACACAAGGACCAGCCTGCAGGGAAACTTCAGTTAGGTCGCTGTTGTCTTCAGTTAGACTGAGTAGTTCAATTCAAATAATAAATTAAAGTAACAGAATAACAGGAGTCATCTTCAATTAATGGATTACCACTGAGTAGTAGTAGCAATAGTTTATAGTAGTCGTCATTTCTCAGTTGCTATGTAGGACTTGCATGTCCTTGCACTTGACTATTTTTTTTTATTATTATTTTTTTATATCAGGACAAATGCAGGAGGTGCATCTACCTTGACCTGTTCAGATCAGGAGTATGCTGATTTTACTGTGTCTCAGTTGATATTTCATATAGGTAGTTTTGTAGGTCTTCTTGGCCAGAGAAAACTTTGCATTTTTCCAGCGATGAGAGTTGACACTCGATCTCCCGAAGTTACCAGCAAAGCTGTCATGAGCTCCCTTGCTGCCTGCACCATTTTTGTCAGGAAATCTAGTGATAGGACAAGGGGTAATGGTTTTAAACTCGAAGAGGGGAGATTTAGGTTAGATATTAGGAAGAAGTTCTTTACTGTGAGGGTGGTGAGGCACTGGAACAGGTTACCCAGGGAAGTTGTGGAGGCCCCATCCCTGGAAGTGTTTAAGGCCAGGCTGGATGGGGCTTTGAGCAACCTGCTGTAGTCAGAGGTGTCCCTGCCCATGGCAGGGGGGTTGGAACTTGATGATCTTTAAGGTCCCTTCCAACTCGAACCATTCTATGATTCTATGATTCTATGATTTCTGCTGGTGGTGACTGCCCAAACCTCAAAACTATTGTGGTCATCTGCTTTCCTCTCAACGCCAGGAGAAGAACTTTTAACTTTCTTCTGATGTTCCTTTATTTGGCCTTTATTTGTCTCAGAGAGAACTCAGCAGCCTCTCTCCCTCCAAACATTCAACAGCTGCAAATCATGACATCTGCTATAACAATAATAATTCATTTTAATGACAAATAAGTAAAGTTAGAGTTAATTCAATCTGTCTTTGGTTGTACCCATACATTTGTTAGGGGTACTCAAGGCACTTGTAGATTTTTCCATAGTGTTTAAAATGTACTTTTAAAGTAAGTAAAGTAGGGATTGTCCCATAATCACCTGTCTCCAGGAGATGGAGCTCCAAGAAAAACACCAATTACTGTTGGGTTTATAATTTAAATTATGAAGGTTAGCAACACTAATTCTATGTCCCTGGCTGGGAAGACCTGTCAACAGCTCAATTACCATTTGTGAATCTCATTTTGTATTCCAGAAGTGTAGAAAGGAACAGGGAGGAGAAAAATACACTCATTTACCTCAGCTAGAGAGAGCCTGGGCCTGTATCCAGTTATGAGTAATGCTTGCTGGAAACAAGATATGAGCATTTAACAAGGAGGGTAATTAACTACTAGTGTAGCTTATGAAGATATGCCACAGCTTTTTGCTTGCTCGGAGCTTTTAAATCCAAAAGCCAGGGGTTTACTCGGTGAATACTACTTTTTGAAGTTATTGAGCTTCAGTGAAAGATTCGTCGTGTGAACACCTAAGACCCGTGTTATGGCGGAGGTCTGGCTAAACAGGCTCAGTGGCGCTGCTTGGCTTTGAAATCTCCGTAATTGGGTTGCATGCAGGGATGGGAGGCTGGGATTTGGTCTTTACTGATTAAGAAAATTTATACCAAAGAGACCCTATGCATTTGGAACTTGAATAGACCACTCTCTTTTGGCTCTGACAGCTTTCAAAAGAAAAGTCCTGAAAGAGATGAAAACCCTGACCCGTCAGCAGCGGAGCCCTTGCTGTTCCCCCTGCCCGGGCTGTTTCTTCTCCCTCCCTGGTTGGCCTGGACGTGCTGTCCTGGGGTCTTTGGGAAAGCAGGGGTTTGCCTGGAAAGCACTCTAATTCCTGTTGGAGAGCTGGCTGTGCACGTATGGAGTTTAGCGGAACCCGGGCTGAGGTTTGAAGGGGAGAAATTCAGCCTATTCAGTGCTGAACTTCTTTGCCAAAGGATAAATGAAAAGAAAATTTGCCTCTTGGGAGGGATGGTGACTTCATCTCAGCCTTAACAAGCTATCAAATAGTTCAAAGCTATTTAGCAAATGGCTCGTCAAAAGTGTAAGTTGCTATTGTATTGAAATTGTATTGTATTGAAAAGCACCTCATTTTAAAACATAACGCCAAGTAACAGTTACAGTTTTTATTTTGAATAAAAATGAAAACAGGTTCTACAAGTTATTTTTTTTTCTAGGTGATCTTTTTTTTTTCCCCCTCTAGCTTTTGAACCTGAAAATTCCAAGTGAAATAAGAATTTTCAAAGGAAAAACAACACAAAAATCTTTTGCTCAAAAAGCTTTTTTTTTTAATTTGGGAGGAAAAATGATAAAAAAGAGAAAAATCAATAGTGAGGTACACAGTTGTGTTTTTTCGTTTCTTTTGGGTTTAATAATCTAGGACAGGTAGGTGCCTTTGGTCACACAGAATTTTTAAGTCTTCTAGGAGTTTTTTAACCAACACTAAAATCAATAGCGAAGATTATAAAAGATGGCACTTCAGACTGAAAAATCACCGTCGCTCGTGTAGGCAGCAATGTTCACATACACCCAGCTGGAGCCCTGAATTTGTTTTTATGAGTTCAGACCAAACATCTATCCCAATAATAATCCATCCAGGGAATGAAATCAAATTAGCGCACAGCTTCACGCTGTTGGAAATGTTCAGAGCCCTTTTCCTGAAGATGAGTAATACAGAAATCAAGATGTGCCTTCAGACAAAGAAACAGACCTGCTTTTGCGAGTGCCAATATCACTGGGTTTTAATATTATTTTGTGACATGTGGGAATGCTTTCGCATGCAGGTGATGCTTTGAAGCGCTGAGTTCTGTCTTTGTAAGATGTAATTCTCCCTGGATTTTATTATTCATCATAGATTTTTGGGAATGATATGCTCCCCTCACTTTTAGGCTCTGCACGGAGCACAGTAACAACTGGAGAGTGTGCCTGAGAGGTTCCTGCTGTGCTACAGTCTCTGGTACAGGCTATATCCTCTCTCTGGCTTCTTTTTCCTTGTGGTTTATAGAAGTTACGGACTGTGACCATCGTGCGGGGGCATTCTGATACTCTGTCATACTGTCAGACCGGTTCCCTGGCACTTTCCTAAACAGTTTGTGTGCAATTTCTGGAGTGATGGGTGGACCTGTGGGGTCCAGTAGTACCAGTTTGGAGGCTACAGGGGATTAATGGCCAAGGCCAGGCTGTGCCAGTTGTCTCAGGGCAAGAGAAGGGGACCTGCCACTAGTTATTATTTTTGAGGTTGTACAAGAAAAATGGGTGATGAGGGCCATCGACAAGATGTGTGAGGCCAAGAGGGTAGGAAATCATCTGGGTCAGCTGAAGATGGTGGAGTCAGTGGTATGGCCCATATATGCCCAAGCAGGGTGACTGCACAGCACGGCACCTGACATAGAAGTTTCTGTGGTGGGTGTGCTGAAATCATGGTGACTTCAGTTCTCAGCAGCTCTTGCAGGAGGCAGCGATAGCTCCCTTTCAGAAGGTCTCCAGGCAGTATCAGTCATATGGCATTGCAGCAAAGGCGAATGAGATAGATGCGCAAAAGTGGAAAAGTTGTGAGATAAGCACGGCCTTGAGCACGATCTAAAATTTAGGTTGCTCTTCGGGCTGCCCTAAACAGCACCAGCTCCTCTCGTGCTACTGTTGCAGAGGGTGAAGTTCTGTGGACAGCCTCAAATTTGGCCTAAAGCACAGCACCGAGGCTGCCCTTGTGTAACCGTGTGCACACAGACATTAATACCATATAAATGACCAGAAAGGTGTTGTTTTCTTCAGGAGCTGAGGGCTTGGTTAGCTTTATCTAGCCATCAGCTCTGATGTGCGTGTCCTCTCTGGAAGGAAGAGTGGTTCCTCTGGTCCTTCTTTCATAAACTAAGGGCAGCCCGGGCAGGAAATATCCTCTGATAGTGTCACTTATTCACAGAGCCAGACACAGAGCTTAGGAAATAACTTGGTGCCACACAAAAGCATGGAGTAGGTGTCTCCAGAGAGTCAGAGATCCTAACAGCTGCTATCCCTATCCCCATCATGCAAGTACTTGCAAGTACCAGCTTTTACTTCTGCTGTTTTAATGGTTGGCAAGAGGTTGGTTTGTTTTGACCCCTTCTATTTTAGAGTGGTAGCGCTTGGCTCCTTGTGAATCATGTTTATTACTGGGGAGGACTACCAAAGGCTTGGAGGTGTGGAAAAAACAGTTGAAGTGCCTTGCCTTTCCCTCTGATTTCCCATGGCGAATTCGAGATGAGTGAGCAGGTCCGTCTCCGCTTGTCAACGCGGAGCGAAGAGCTGGGCTTTCCATGCACCTCGTGTTTCTTGGCAGCCTCCTTACGTGGGCTGGCTGTGCCTGCAGGAAATAGGAGATGTTTCTGCATGCAGATCTTCCCGGGATATTTCAGGGGTGATTCAATGAGTCATGCAGGGGTTTCATTCTGCTCCCCACTGGACTCTCTCCCCTACTTCTCCCACCAAATGGCAGAGCTGCCACTAATTGGCTTGACAAGTGGAACAGCTCCTTTTTGACGAAACCCCATACTCCGTTGCCAAGAGGAATTTGCTTTGAAGTTGTCTCCCTGCCCTGTATTGTCTACACACCTTGCTTTGCGTGAGTGTGATAAATGGAAATCCAACAGTCCCAGACCAAGGAAATGAGTAAGTCCTGCCTGTCATTCCAAAACATTTGCCGTGTTTATAATGAAGCTGTCAGGGCTGCGCTGAGCAGTCAGGTTCAGAGCAGCCAAAATGCTGAGCAGCCAAATGCTATTCTCCTCCTCCCAACTTGTTTTTTTGGGGGTAAGAACACATCAAAGCTTTTGGAAGTGGGTTGGAGTGAGCTTGTTATTGCTAACATCCATGTGTGACGCAGTGTCAGAAACACTGGGACACAGCACAGCTATACCATCGCAGTAAGAAGCCCAAGACAAAGTTTGTGATTAGGATACTCAAACAGATTATTCCGACAGTGTTATTACTGCTTAGAGCCCTCAGACTTTCCTCAGCCATGGAAAAAGGGTGATTTCATGATCTAATGGTTAGATGAGTAGAGAATATCAGTAGGCACAGGGCTGGGCTTCTTTCTGTTCCCCGGTACTTTCACTGAGCTGCAATGTGACTTGATAAGTGGTTTCATCTCTCTGTGTCTCTCCTCTTCCTCACTTCCTTTGCCTCTGTCCTTTGCTCTGAGTCAGATGGTAGGACTGGATTAGACTGTGTACTTACAGGGGTAAAAAATCCCTCCATTTTCTTAATCTAATGCATCTGGATGGGGAAAAAGGAGGCCACTTTCCTTAAGAAAAAAAGAAAAAAGGGGGAGCACTCAAAAAAAAAAAAAAAAAAAAAGTGCAGGTTTTCACCTGCTACTCAAAACAGCGAAAGTGACTCTGTGGCTTGAGAGGGAACCAGGAACAGAAGGGAAAGGTGTCGTTTTTCAAAAAAGCGGGCGTGCTCCCAGTTCCTCAGACTCTGGGGTTGAAGTGTACGTTGACAGCTACACGGTGGGATCAGAGAATGGGCAGTTCAGGGACCTTGGCTTCTGGGGTGTACTCAGAGATCCTGGTTTATTGCCAAAGGGACTGGGGGGGACAGATCCAGGTGGGTTCAGCAATGCTATGGTTTTCTAGCTTCATGTGAAAACTGCTTGCAAAGAAGGCCTTGCGCCAGGATGATGTGCTTAGCATCTCAAAGATCTGGGAGGTACAGGGATTCATCACTCTCTTCAAAGTTGTTTAGAGTGGTCTGAGCCCCTTGTTGCTGCTGCTGAGGAACTCACATGAAGAGTGCAATTACCATGTCACTTCCTATGCAAGAGGATGTGTGGTGAGACAAAATTCCAGAATTACATCCTCAGCTGGATGGTGTATCAGAGACTGTGTATGCAGTAGACCCCTTTTCCCTATGGAAGCACCCCAGGCCGTACTTCGATACAAGGGGACTCCACCACTCCACAGAGTGGTTGGCAGCTGTGACATTCAACGTGACAGCGGAGATATGCCAGCAGAGAAGGGTTATATTAGCTCGGCAGAACATTAGCTCCTCACCTAAGGGATTCCCCTTTCCCACCGCAGAAATAAAAGAATGTAAACTGGGCAGGGAGGGAAAGCACGTAGCTGTTCAGCCTGTCCCACCGCTCTGGAAGTGGAGGATCTCTGCCCGCTGAAGAGCTGAGCTGCGCGGGGAGGGGTGCAGTAGCTTTGAATGCCAGCAGGAATGGCTGTGTAATCCAGACTTTCTTGTTTCTTGAATAACCCAGCCTCCGAGCACAATTGAGCTTCAGTGATGTGGGGGGAATCTTATTAGGAGGCTGCAATGAGGAAAGAAGACGGGCTTTTGTAGGTAGTAAATGAAGTAGTTATTAAAAAGGAAAGACAAAGCTACCAAAAGCCTCATTCACGTTACAGGTTTGGGCATGGGACAGAGGAGAAATCCACAAAAATCTGCCTTTCAGCTTTTTCTATTGCCTGTGTTTGAATGGGAAATTGGATATCCCCAGGATCCTGGGAGACAGCACACATGAAAACAGCACCAAATTCCTTCAGGGGTATGCAAGGAGGAAGTGACATCTGTTTTGCATCCAAACATTACTTGAGGTCTAGTTAAGACTGTTGTTGTGGCTGGGGGGTGAAAAAACACAGAGAAAATCCTCTGTCCCTTTTGGTTAGGAATCACTACAGCCAGGCAGGGGGAATACTAATGGAGGCCTCTGATTTTTCCTTCATTTACAAATCGGTGCCATCCCCGCTTCGAACAAGTCGCTTAGTCACCCATGGTCAAGTCTTAGGTACATGTGAAACAACTTGCTCGTGACAGACGTTGCACTATCCTGGCTTCTGTGTATGAGGAAAAGACCAGTATTAATCTAAGCAGGTATTTAATCACTGTTCTGCAGTTAATTATCTTGTCTTAATTTGATGTGTGGAAAACAGCAGCTCATGTAAGTTAGGGCTGCAATTTCAAAGAAAGCAGGGGGGATTTTGGGTATTTAATAGGGCCTGTAATGATAGGACAAGGACTCCTGGTTTTAAACTAAAAGGAGGTGGATTCAGACTAGATAGGAGAAAGATTTTTTTTTATGGTGAAGGTGGTGAAACACTGGCCCAGGTTGCCCAGAGAGGTGGTAGATGCCCTATCCCTGGAAACATTCCGGGTCACGTTGGACGGGGCTCTGAGCAGCCCGATCTAGTTGAAGATGTCCCTGCCTATTGCAGTGTGGTTGGACTAGATGACTTTAAAGGTCCCATCCAACTCAAACTATTCCATGATTCTATGACTCTATTGAGAACCCTTGGATGGGGCTGGCCAGAAAAAAATCTGTATGTCATGAAATGTTTTCAGATTTTTGTCTTTGAAGATCCTTAGGTATTTTTCATAATCAGAGACACCAACTCTTTCCCCTTACTCCTTTTTCTAGAATACACTTGCTGTTTGAATGCTTACCTGGGAGTGGGGAGACCCACATTCAAGTGACCGAAGGTCCAATCTATAGAGTCCATTTATCTTTGAATGCCCCCAGTTGAAGCTCTTCCATCCTGTGGTATATTCCTTTGGTGAATGAGGTGTTAGCCGGTCTGCGTCATAAGAGTGCAGTAGTTATGGTAGTTGGCTGGGATAAGAAATTGATGAATAAGCACCCGTCTGACATAGAAAAGCCAAGGAACTTACATATCAGCTCATTTATCTATCCTAAGGTTGTAGCTGATCTAGAGTCTTACTTTCGGAGTAAGGAAACATCCCCATGAAAACTTTATCGTCATGTTATGCTTACAAGTTCTTAAAGGGAGGGTGCCAGGAGGAGGGGGCCAGGCTTTTTTCAGTGGTGCCCAGTGATAGGACAAGAAGGAATGGGCACAAACTTGAATATAGGAAGTTCCACCTGAACATGAGGAGGAACTTCTTGACTTTGAGGGTGTCAGAGCACTGGAAGAGGCTGGCCAGAGAGATAGTGGAGTCTCCGACTCTGGAGACATTCCAAACCCGCCTGGACACCATCCTGTGCAACCTGCTGTAGGTGGACCTGCTCTGGCAGGGGGGTTGGACCAGATGATCTTCAGAGGTCCCTTCCAACCCCTATGATTCTATGATTCTAAAACAAGATCGGAATGAAAACAAGTTTAGAAATGTGGAAATACTGATTTTTTATTTTTTTTTCCTTTGGATCCTTACCCACAGAAAGAGCTTTGTTCTTTTAAAATGTGTTCTAGGTCTTCCAGCCCATAGCCAGGCAGGTAGGCAGACCTGCCATATAGAATAGCCCCGCATTTTGCATGTCCCCTACGCTGCAGCTGCCCTTGAGCCTATGCGAAAGGCTATGGCAGAACAAGAGAACAGCTGAACTTTTGCACACGAATATCTCCCCAGTTCAATTGCGCCAGAGCCCAGGTTTTGTGGCGGGTCGGGCAGCACATCTTTCACCCTGCTTGTGAGGGGGGACTTGAGCTGCTGCTGCCTGACCTGAGATGCTTTTAAGCACCCATGTAAACAAGGCTGAAAGCAAAATTGTTTCTTTTTGTTAGGCAGAAGGATCAAGCAGGCAAGTTTGGGCTAAAGATTACTTTGCTTTATGAGACCACACAGCCAACCTCACCTGCTCTCTGCTAGACAAAACACAGAGCCTGCAGGTGGGAATATGTGCTGGAAGAGGCCAGTATGGGGAGGGACTGTCGAGATTCAGTCAGGGAGATTTTACCTGTGTGGTATGATAAGCAAGGCAGCTGTGCTGGCTTTCCTCTTCTTCATACATGGAAATGAATAATCACGCTATTAGCTGTCTGGTGTTTATTCTATTTCATACGCCAGTGTTGAATACACTTCTAATTAGCACAAGACTGAAACAACCCCATGCTATACATCTAATCTTGAGATGGACATTCCCTGTTGGTCTGTGCCTAGGAAGGTTCATGGATTTGTTTGATAAAATCCTGTTTTTTCCATTTTTTCTCCTTCTTGGTCCAGTTTCACAGTCTCCCTGGGTAGCCTTGAACTCCTCACTGTTAAAGGCATGGAGGGAAGATGGCACATCAGAGGTATCCTGGCATATGTGGGACTGTAAGTGCCATCAGTCAGATGAGGTTAGCATGAAAATTGTGTGGAAGAAGATGTTGCAGTGCAGTTGTATTTGGCTGTGGAAAACTTTGCCAGCCTTGTAATAAAGGGGTGGCATTTTTTTTCTGAAGATCAGCTTTTGGGGCTGAGCTCCTAAACTACTTGTTAGAAAATGATGTGTAGAATTAATACTGAGGAGGTTCTTAGGTTAGACCTCTCTGTGGTGGTGGTGGTGGTTAGTTTCCCTCTCATGGAACTGAAATGCTGGTGTTGTGCGTGGTCATTCTTGCCCTGACACAGGTAGCAGATACAGCTGCACAGACGCCTCTTTGGGCAGTAGAAGCAGCAGTGTTCACCTTGCTTAGCATGGCAGCAATGGCAGTTTAATACCACTGCAGGGCTGCACAAACCAAGACCCTAGTCTCCTGAGGCACATGAATGAACACATGCTTAGTTTTTAAAAGCAGGTTATTATTTCCATGTATCTTGCCTGAGCTGAAGGTCAAATATATAAAATATTTGCCTGGATTGAGACCTAAATGACCTACTAGCACTAGGTCTTGACTGAGATAGTGTCCAGTGTTGGCGATAACAGCAGGTCTTGAATTTAACACTTGATCAATCTTTGAATGTGCCTTTAGTCCAGCAATTAGTATTTGTAAGGCTCTGGAATTGAATAGCTCTGTTATGTTTTAGATACTTTAACTGCTTTCCTGTGGTTTTGTTCTCCCAGGGTGACTCGGGGGGCCTGATGCACTCCAGTGGCTGCTCTTGCAAAGAGATGGATTATAGAAGTCTCTTGATTCTTCCCTTGTTAGAAGCTTGTGGTTTATAAGGTTAGCAACCTTTCTGGGTTAAGCTTTCACTTTGTGATGATAAGCTGTTTTACAAGATTGCGATGGATTTCTCTGAGGTTAATTTAAACTAAATAGGCCCTTTTCACTGTACCTACAGCAGAAGAGACCATCTTTGGTGTTTTGAAAGAAAGTCTTGCAAGTGAGCAAGTCAAAGACAAAGAGTGGGTAGCTTTACTAGCTCAGAAAACTGAGGGAAGTTTACTGAAACCAAGAGACTTCCTGTTGGACTTGGGAATTGAACTAGGATTTTTTTTTTCCCTGTCCATAAAGCCTTTGCCTTCCTGCAAAGAGTGAATGGATAGTGAGAGACTGGATTTCGCTGGGTGACTCCCCTAGCTCATGTATTCTCCAAAACCTATTTAAGTGTTGGTCTTCATGTAGTTGTGTTCTGTGTCCTGTAGACTGTAAAAGCAACAGCAGCAGAGAATGGATTAAAAAATTATTAATGTTGGTGCTCAGGTATTGGTACTCCAATACTGGGGCAAAATAGGGACTAAAGGAGCACCTGGTGACTGAAAGGCTTTCAGTGACAAAATCTGGGGCATAAAGGGAGAGGACAGAATCAGAAGTAATGTGTAGGACAGGAAATGAAGAAGACTTCCAAGACACCACAAAGTAGTTTAGTGACTTGGCTGGAGCCCCAGAAACCCAGTCTAGTGCTTTATCCATTAGACAGTGGCCCATTCTTGGCACATTCATGTTTTTTTAAGGTTGCAGTCATCGCATTTCACTTAACATAAAAGCAACATGTGTGATATGGTGTGGAGTGAGCTGTGTCCCAAGCGAAACTGGGATGGTCTCTCTTGTGCTCCAGTGGTCTCTTTGATGACCATGTTCAAGGGACCCTGTGCAGATCTTTGCACACAAGGGTTGGAGGGCAATCTTCATTCCTTTCTCAGCCTCAAAATGTTCTCACCATGGGAGTGACCCAGAACTGTTCCCTGCCCCTTGGATTCCTTCCTAGATGGCTGCATGGGGGCACTCCCAGTGGGTTTTTGTTTTCCACTAATGTTACGCTCATTCAAGCAGTGTGTGGCACTGTTGGTTGCAGAAGGTCTGGCTTCTGACTTGCCTCTGTAGCATGCTCTGAAGTTTGGTACTGAAAGATATGAGCAAAAGAAAGTCAAATAATTAGCTATCCCAGCCCTAATTCCCTGGGCAGAAGTTCACTTTTCAGTAACTGAAACTGGCTTAATCGTAATCCCCTGCAAATCCCCCTTCCTAAGAGTCTTTGTGAGGCTCCCTTATTGGGTAGAGCTTCCAAAAAGACGAGTGCTGCTGTTAGGGTGAATTTTCCTAAAGCCTGTAAATGTTGCATCTGCAGTATGATATAATACAAGGACAGTGAATCTCTGAAGCCACAAACCCATTAACATGTGCATGGGGTTATTAATGGGCAAAACAAACTGGAAGAAGAGCTCTAGTGTTGCAGGCACAAGTCTTCTCCCCTCTATTATTCATAAAGTCTCCCTTCTTGCCTCTCATACAAGCTGGCCATTTTCTGGGAGAACCGTTTCTCTAAAAGAGCTCCCACTGCCTCTTATGTTTTGCCGACTGACAGGAGGGTTGGACCAGATGATCTCCAGAGGTCCCTTCCAGCCCTTAACTTTCTGTGATTCGGTTTTCTCACATCCCTCCTTTACCTCCTAATACTCATCTCTGTTCGCTGTTCGAGTTTTCCTCCTGAGAAAGGCCTGGGTGAAAGACTCTGCAGCGAGTGGAACAGGTACTGACAACTCTTCTGCTGCTGCTGCCTCCTCCTTGCTCTGCCACAGGAATCAGATGGAGCACATCTAGCCCATGACAAAAAGGACAATTATTCATCATGACAACTTGGTAGGTGAGCATCTTTCTTTGAACAGATATGCTAATTAAAAGTAGTCCATGTGCTAGTTACTTTTTTTCCCATTGTAACCAAGAACTCCAGGGAACTTGCGAGCCTTAGCAATAAAACTGAGAGAGGATGGTTTGGGAAAATTTATGGTCTAATGCTAAGTGGAGCTTCCCTTGTTATCTCTATGGATTTAAGGAATAGTCTCTTTCTCCTGTCTCTTTTACTTCCTTCCTTCATAAACCTTTGGACTAATTAGCTTGGATGACTTCTTTCCTGAAAAAGGATTAAAGACAAAGAGGTAGGAGATAAATGAACCATGAATGTGTGTTTTGACAGTGTTACTGGTATTCTTTTTTTTTTTTTTCTTTTTTTTAATATCCCAGACTGGATCAATCTCCATTTCACTGTGCAATTCTGATGAAGTGTCAAGGCTCTGACATAATTTTTCTGAGGCTTCATCCATGCCTTGTGACAGAGTTGTTTGGTCATTGCTTCTCCTCCATGAGCTACCCCTCACCCCAGTTCAGCACATATAGCTCCGAGGAGCAGGGACATGGTGGCTGGTCCCTAGCTAGGTCCTAGATCAGTGGCAGCTGCTTGGGAATACTTGAGTGGGATTTAAAACAGTCACAGCTTAGATCTGGAAAGCTGTTTTTCAGACATTAACAAGATGTTTCTTGTCTTTAGAGGGATTCACATCTGTTAAAGGTTCAAACAACTACTAAAGGAAGTAACCTGTTGTACTCCTATACATAAAAGCGATGTCTGTGTTAGGAATTTATGTGGCCTAGGCACACCTTGTGATCCACAGAGGGACCCAGGCACCTTGAGGCCAGTTTGTATCCCGGGCTGGCTGAATTGCTCTGCTGAAGTGCTCCTCCATCTCCATGGATGGCAGAGGGATCCTGGGGTGATGGTACTCCTACATATCTCAGTAGATGGGCTAAAATTAGGTGGGTGACCCTCAACGCATTTGCTGTAGCCTGATCAGTTCTGCAGTGCTGTTTGTAGAGATGCCTAAAAAGTGCTTCTCCTTAACCTGAAGTGAGCATTAAATCCTAGATTGCAAACTGGTGCTAGTGGGTCCTCTGGGTCATAGCTGAAGGACCCATTCCCCCGACCTGCTTGCA
This sequence comes from Chionis minor, assembly GCA_013398295.1. NCBI lineage: Eukaryota > Metazoa > Chordata > Aves > Charadriiformes > Chionidae > Chionis > Chionis minor. The sequence continues at coordinate 85,259 of VZSF01002279.1, forward strand.
GAGGAAAAGGCAGTAATTTCTAGGCTGAGATTGCCACTGCTGCCCCTTGTTGCCAGGCTACCTCATGTGGGGGGACCAAGTGTGGACATCAGGAGGTGTCAAGAGCCTGAGCTGATCCAAATAGCTCAGCTAAGTGAAAAGAGAGAGACCAAAGTAACACTGGCTTCAGTATCCTTGAGGACTTTCTAGGTCATTGGCTTTTGCTACTCTAGCTAAATATACCAGCCCTTACTCTGCTGCAAAGTGTGTGTTGGTAGGCGTTGGCTGCCCTAAAGCGAGGGAGTCATAGAATCATAGAATCACTTGGGTTGGAAGAGACCTTTAAGATCATCGAGTCCAGCCATAACCTATGCCAAAACCACCCCTATACCATGTCCCTCAGCACCACGTCTACCCGGCTTTTAAATACCTCCAGGGACGGCGATTCCACCACCTCCCCTGGCATTAGCTTTAATTGAGGGAATTTGGAGGGGAATTTTTGAGCTTTTTGAGAGGACCCGTGTTTCTGAATATAATCCTCTGTACTTCACTGTTCTAGAGGGACACTTGTCCTGGGGACTGGGAGAGCTGCATATTGTTATGCTTCATTTTAGGAGCTGCTTAGGAAATGCCCTTTCCCAGCCTCTGGGATAAATGGGACATTTAAACCAGTCTCTCCTTGTGTCTGTGGGCCATTTAAATTTTATGGTTAAGGGACAGCATAGCTTAGATCAAGGTGCTTTTCAGAGAAAGGTGATCGTTCCGCTATCAGCTGAGATTTAATACTTCCACTGCAGGCAAAGCCTGTCATATCAATTTGTTGTTCTGGCCCATTCCCAGGCAATGTGCCATTCTCTGGTACAAAAGTGCCTATTGTTGCCACTGAGCTGTCTCCAATGTGACATGCTAGGTGCCTCCTTCCTCAAAGAAGTGCAAGGTGCAATATGAAATACAGTTTTAAGGATTCTAGATTAAAAATAATTCTCAGCAGTTCAACAAAGCAGACTATGATAATTATGAAAGTCTTATGAGCTGCCTGAAGATGAACAGGAGATAGAATGTTACATTGTGTAGGATAGAGAAATTAGTCTAGTATTACAAGTTTAATTCTCAAAATTATTCAAAACAAATGTAATACAATATTTTATCTTTGGCAAGAGAAACTTTGATTGAAATTGGTTAGGGGAAGTGAAGGTAAAGGAACAGATCCCTGACTCAGGAAATCATACCTGTCTTGTGGATAGCAGTTGTATTATGTGGCTATGCCTGTACTAGAAAATTAAACACTTCCAAGGAACATGAAGGAACTAGAACTCAATTGCAGAGTCATAAATGGATTTAGGGAGGAAGGGACCATTGGAGGTCTTCTAGGTCAACCCCCTGCTTAAAGCCAAGTGGACATCAAAGTTATGTTGGGGTCCTTGTGACCTTGCCCAGTCAAGCCTGAAAATATCCTGAGGATGGAGCTTCCACGGGCTCTCTGGGCAACCTGTTCGAGGACTTAACCTCTCTGGTGGTGAAAAATTGTTTTGTTAAGTTTGGTTGGATTTTCCCTTGTTGCAACTTGTGACCTTTGCTTCTTGTCCTCTCTCTGTGCACTTCTGGGAAGGACCTGTCTTTCTTTTTGATAACCAACCCCATTAGTAAGTGTAAGTATATAATTAGGTCCTCCCCTTAATCTTTGTCAGGCTAAACAAACATACTTTCATTAGCCTTATATGTTATGTGCTCCAGCCCTCTAATCATGTAGCTGGTCGTCTTGGTGAATGCTCTCCAGGTTCTCGGCATCTCTGTTTTACAGGGATTTTTTACAGAGTGCTGGATAGAGAGGAGTCATCAGTCCTTTGGCTGCTGAAGTGAGGGGGATTTCAGGACATCCTTAAAGTATCTCTAAGTGCTTTCCCGGAGCTGGAACTAAGTTATGACCACAACAGTACTAAAGTTGCTCAGGGTCTTGTTCAGCTGTTCTTTGAGTATTGCCAAGAACAGAGAATACAGAATGTCATCTTAAAAGGATTTGGGACAGCCCACAAATTGTTCTTGGGAGGTGCCTGTTTTTCACTACTGACTTTAAAGAGATGCAAATGTTGGTAGTTCAGATTTTGATCTTAACTTAAATGCCCTAGTATCAGGGGGATGCCCACCTGATATATCCTTACACAAATACTCTGTCTCAGCTCAGATCTGCTTCTGTAGAGGTGGGTGGCCAGTCAGGTGTCAACAGCGTAGTGCAGATATGCTCTCATCTGCTCAGTGGTGTGGGAGTTTGGGTTTGAATGAGGATGTTGTACGGGTATTATAGTGACAAATTTGTTTAGCGTTCAAGGTAGGGAAGGGTGTTTTGCCAGCTAACAAACTTTTTCAGAGGGGATTTTGAATTGTGACATGGTGCTGATATATAGGGATTTTTGTGGGTTTTAAAGCTCAAATTTTTCTCACCTGAAAACATTAAACTGGGTTTGACTTATAAACTTCTTCCAGCCTCTGGGTTGAATTTAGGGTAAAGAGAGCAAAAAGACAGCTACACGGTTTTGAGCAGACTGGTTGGTCAGAGTTTCAGGGCATTGGTTTTGTTAGAAGAGACACTCCTCAGGGACCCAGCTCTCTTTTGCTGCCATTTTAATCATATAGGCAGCTGTTCTTCCTTGAACACAGCAGATGTTGAACAAGGAAGTTTTTGGCAAGATTGCATATAGTAGTTATTGGGATGAACCACTACTGTATCACGCTGTTGCTTTTGTTTGTCTGAAACCATCTGCTTCAGTGAGATTTCCCCCAATTCACACCAGGAGCTCAGGAATCTGAAATGCTGATACAATCAAGCCCACTCGTGTTAGGAGTGGGGATTTTGTTAATGCCTGGTCCATCTCTCCTTGCCTTGATTCACCTTAGTTCCAGTGGAAAAAGTCATTATTATTCTTTTCTGTCATGAGCAAATCCGTTAAGCACTTCAAAAAGTTCCAGCCAGCACAAGCCTTCCTTCTGCCTTCGGAAGGGTTGCTATGGATCACTTACCTCCAGCACTCTTTGGGAAGACTGTGCCCTCCAATCTTCCCGTGAGATTTGGGTTGAGAAGTAGGCGAGGGATTGGCATGACCATGAGAACCTGATGACAGCCATGTGTCCTGTCTGCGCATGAGCTATGCTGAGCCTTCTGAGAGCCACTCGAATGCAAATGTGAATGATTCCGTCCCCCTCTAACTCATCTGAAAAACATCTTGATACGCAGGCTGGGTCAGGCATGAACGAAGTGTAATTCCTTTGCACTCTTGTTACGTCTAGTGTCTTGACAGAAAGAAACAGATGTAAAAATTCTTCCAACCGGCCCTTCTGCCTGAGTTTGGCCAGGTTGTCAAAAGTCTCTTCAAATTATTGTTCATTTTGGAAATCCCTGGATCAACGAGCTGTATGTGAGGGTCTGAGCAGCAGATCAGTCTCATTTAGCTGTTGGTCCCAGATGGATCTGCTGAGTTAATTATCCCAGGAGCCTTTTAAGTATCCCTTTGCCATTTCCTATGGGGAACAAGAAGTGCTGGGAGGAATTATTTCAGTCTCATGAAATCTTAGAGTCACTAAGCTCTGAAAGCTGCTCTTTGGAATTGTTATTTTGGTTTTGGTAATTATTCCTTGCTGTCCTACCCTTTCCAGTCTTGAGGAAGGTTTCCATCCCATCTAAATGCTTTGTTTTTCTTTGGAGAATAATTCTGCTTGACCCTTATGCCTTTACAAACAACATACAGGAGGGTTTTGGTGCTGTTTCCCACTGCTTAGTCAAGCTATAACAATTCTGTTGGTTCTTAGTGCAGGGAAAGTAACGTCTACACTGAAATTGTATCCACAAAGTTTATTTCCTTGGTAAGGTGCAGATTGTGGAAACCCAAGCTTTGTGCCCTTGGTTTATCCTCTGGGAGGGGCAGTTCTGCTCTGCAGAACCTGAGGCATTCTGCCAATTCTCCACTGTTGTTTTTATCCCCTGACCTTTCTCCTGGCTTTTCCCCCTCCCGCCTCGAGGATGAGAGACAGTGAAGGGAAGATGGAGTTACCACTTCCTAGACACTTGGCTGTTTCGTCTTTTGTACATCACTTTGTGGCTGACAGGATTTTTTTTTTTTTTTCCGAAAATACCTTGCATGCTAATCTCTGTGCATTAGCTGATCACAACATAAATGCTTGTCCATTAATCCAGTGCCTTCCTGTGTGTCTTTCATCTCCATGCTCTCCAGCGTTCTCCTGTTTCACTTTTGTCTTTAACTCTGCTTCATACAATCCACCTCAGTACCAGAGCTCCAGGCTAGGGAAACAGGGACAGATACTGTAAGCAGATTGATAGACTCCGTTAATAAATATGCCACCCAATGCTGAAGGCTATGCCCTCTGCAAAGGCCAATCTTCATGTGACTTTGGCAGACATGTTCCCTTCCGTTGTTTCTTTATCTGCTGATGAGTAGCCTATTGACTTTTCTCCTGTACTAACGTGTTGACTAAGACACTACAAATTATTTCCAGAGAATTCAAATAATATTATTATTATTGGTGCTCTTCTATCTTCTAATAGATTGGGCGGCTTGAGAGCAAAACCCAACACAAAATAAGGCTTAGTACTCTGTCCTAACTTCTCAGTCTACCATGCAGATTTCTGTGTCTGAGATACTCATTCTCGAGTCGCTGTATGGCAGTGCAGAGACGTGGGCACTTTAAACATCACGCGAGAGCAACTGTACCAGCTTGAACCAAAGGACCACCCGTAACCACTCTGAGCAACTTGTTCTAGTGTTTGATCAACCTCACAGCTCAAGGGCTTCTTAAATCAAGCATTGTGTGTGAGTTCAGTGGTCCTTGATGGATTTTTCTTCCATTCATTGATGTTGCGGTGGTTTTCCTCCATGTAAATGTTTGAGACCTGCAGAAGGGCAGTGGCAGTAAGTGCCACAGCTCAGCTCTGGAGAAGGTAAGGAAATGCCTCCTTTTGTTTACCTCATTTGGTGACCCTACATCAACCTTTTTTTTTTTTAGTGAAAGAAGCAACACTCTCAATCCCTTTACCTCCCTTCCAGTTTCTGTGTGGTCTGTTGCGCCTCCCAGTTGTCTGTTTTTCAGGTAGAAGGTGGCTAGTTGCAACTTAACACCTTTCTCCTAACTGTCTCTAAGTTCACTGCATGATTCCTCAGTGGTGAGAGAGATGGGAGGAGGACCCAGGACGGCAGACAGTCTTCTGGATATAAGTCCGTGAATGGTTACACAGTGACACCATGGTGGTTTCTGGATTGCTTTCTATTCCTTCCTAACAATTCTTAGTGTTTCTTTCTTTTTTTTTTTTCCTCCTGCTTATTAGTGAATATTGATTTTTATATTTTCACAGAACTGTTGCTACTCCAAAACCTCTATCGTATGTTACTTTACATTTTATTTACATTGAATTTTATCTGTGACTTATCACCAAACTTCTCAGTCTCAGGTGATCTTTCTGCTGTTCACCCTCCAGTGCTCCCTGCAGTACTTTCAGCATGTGACACTTCAGACCTGGTTTGGATGTGTCCTTTGGCATAAGACATTACACAAATGCCTGCTTCTCTTTGCTAGTTCTGAGGGGAGGCTGAACATGTCACTCACCTATGGAGCTCTTCTGCCAGTCAGTGTGTGAGCTTGCTGCCCGCACAGCATGCGCTCACAAGTAGGTTGTTCTTCCTTTTGGCCCCATCTTGGGGCAAAAACAGAGGTGGAGATGGCTTGCATCTGCAACTACGTTTTCTGTGGTATCCCTGTCATGGCCTTTTCTCCTGGGCATGGAAATCGGGTCTCTCTGTAGGGGGGTGGTGTTTGTGGTGGGAGCAGTAGCCGGCTTCCAGAGACTGTGTCTCATCATCTCTTCACCTGCCAGGTGACTTTCTCCTCTTTGCCAAGAGATTGCTTGTGATGATCTGGGAAGGCATTTGTTGAGATTTGGAGAACAAACTTCAGAATGCGTAATCAAGCAGGCTACAAGGGAACGATATTGGTTATGTAAATTCTGGACACTAAGTCAGTATGTAAAATTCATTAAAAGTTTTTCAAATTTCATTATCTAAAACTGTGTTCCTGTAGCACTCTCCATGGTTGCATCAGAGTAAATCTAATGAATAAACATAGATGTGAAAACTAAACAAATCCTGAAGGGTGATCTTGTTACAGCGCTTACTCAGCAGACACAGAGTGCCAAGTGCCATTTTCGTTGTCTGGAGGAGCAGTTTGCTTGAATTACAGTGTTGTTTATAAAGGTCTGTAATGCTACTTGTCCAGGAGATGTTCCTGGGAAAGCCATTTGTTACTTCCCTGAACTCTGCTGCAGGACAGTCCAAGCCTAACTAAAAGGCACCTCTATGTGAACAGAGCTGAGATGATGCTGGGATGCTACCTGGGGACATGACAAATGGAATTCCAAATCTGAGTAAAGGTTTTTTCCGAGGTACTTTAAAGGAAACCATATGTCATCAATGCATCCTGAGAAGTGAACTGATATCACAGAATGGCTGAGGTTAGAAGAGACTAGCAGAGCCAGCTGGTCAAGGGAGGTGACTGTTCCACTCCACACTGCACTGATGTGACCTCACCTCAAGTACTGTGTGCAGTTTTGGGCACCTCGTTATAAGAAGAACATCAAACTATTAGAGTGTGTCCAGAGAAGGGTCACCAAGATGGTGAAGGGCCTCAAGGGCAAGACTTACGAGGAGCAGCTGAGGTCACTTGGTTTGTTTACCTTGGAGAGAAGGCTGAGGGTTGACCTCATGGCAGTCTACAACTTTCTCAGGGAGGGCAGCAGAGGGGGAGGTGCTGATCTCCTCTTTGTGGTGACCAGCGACAGGACACAAGGAAATGGAATGAAATTGCATCAGGGGAAGTTCAGAGGCGACATTAGGAAAAGATTCTGCACTGAGGGTGGTTGGTCACTGGAACAGACTCCCCAGGAAAGTGATCATGGCACCAAACCTGCCAGAACTCCAGGACAAGCTCTTGGTCATATGATTTTGTTTTAGGTAGTCCTATGAGGAGCAGGGAGTTGGACTTGGTGATCCTTATGGGTCCCTTCCAACTTGAGATATTCTATGATTTTATGACTCTCAAGGTCATATAGTCCAACCTATCTGCTTAGAGTAGGGTCACCTACCGCAGGTTGCTCAGGGCTGTATCTAGTTGGATTTTGAATATCTACAAGGTTGGAGACTCCACAACTTCTCTGGGTAACCCATTCTAGTGTTTGACCACCCTCACAGTTATACATACAAGTTTAAATGGATTTTCCTGTATTACAGTTTGTGCCCATAGCCTTTTGTCTATTTATGGGATGTCATTGAGAAGAGTCTGGCCTTCTCTTCTTTACTGCCCCTGATCAGTTATTTATACACATTGAAAAGGTCCCCCTGAACCTTCTCTTCTCCAGGCTAATCAGTCCCATCTCTCCCAGTCTCTCCTCATATCACAGATACTCCAGTCCCTTGATCTTTGTGGCCCTTCACTGGATTTGCACCAGTATATCTGTATCTCGTATTGGGGAATCCAGAATGGGACATAACACTTCAGATGGGTTTCACCACTCCTGAGGGTTAGGCCGACCTCTCTTGACCTGTTGGTGATTCTCCTACCAATGGCTGCCTTTGATGTGAGGGCATATTACTGGCTCATGGTCAACTTGGCACCCACCAGGACCCCCTGGTCGTTTTCTAAGAAGCTGCTTTCCAGACTGCTGGTCCCCAGCCTGTAATGATGCATGGGGATACTCCTCCCCATGAGCAGGACTTGGCATTTCCCTTCAGTTAAAATTAATGAGATTCCTGTTTGCTCATTTCTCCAGGTTGTGGAGGTCCCTCTCAATGATGGAACAACCATCTGGTCTATCAACTGCTCCTTCCAGTTCTATATCATCTGCAAAATATGCAGATGTCATACACGGGTTCAGAAGTGTTCCTTAATGTAGTAGAAAAGCATAACATTAGAGTCAACAGTAGAATAACTGAGTGCAGTTCCCTGTCCTGTCCCAAACCTCCCCTAGGAGGGGAAATTCATCAATCTCAGCTATCTGAAGATTAAAAAAAAAAAAAAAAAAGAAATAAAAAAGCCTTTTCTGGGGAGGGATGGTGTGTCTGGTTCCAGTATGGGTTTGGGATACAGCTGGGATGTACACTCAGATCCAGGGGCTGGGAAATGCTCCCAGGTCTTGTAGTTTAATGACAGCCTTTAGCTGTAATGCTGTCCATATATGAGCACAATTCTCACCGAGTTTAGCAGCAGCCAAATCTGAAACTGCTTTGGCCTGTGATGTGTTTTGGTACGTAATGCAATAGGTGGGAGGAAAACGTGTGCTGTGGATGCAGTTGCTGTTACAGCTGTGAGGAAAAGAGCCCTTCAAAGTGCTACTCTGCGAAAGAAATCCCCTTCTCTAGCCTATTAGTCAAAACAACTGCTCTATGTCAAAGCAGCGCAAACAGCTTTTAGCCAAAAAGCTTTTCTAACTGCTGTTACGCTGGGGCCATTCTGCTCTGCCTGATGGCTGTGCCTATACAAGGGGTTAGTGTAGTACGCGCCTTAATAAATTCCACTGTCGGATTTCTATTGTCTCTTTGTTCTTCGTTGCCAAGGAAGCCAAATATTATTTCTGTCCTTGAAAGAAGCTGCAAATATGGGGAATGGCCTCAGTGAGAGGCAGGGGAGAAAAGGAACCCTGTGGAAAAATACCTTTTGTGCTTTCAGTTATTGCCTTTATAGAGATGATTGTGGTGATGTGGTAGAATGGGGCTGTTCTGTCTTTTCTCTGTTAGTCAGATGTCTTCATTATTATTATTAACTTATATTCCAGGCTAAGCAGTTCCCTCTCTTTATGTATCCTTTCATCCCCTTTGTCATGTCCTGAAGTGCTACTTAGTACTCCTGATTAAAAAATCGCTATGCATTTGTATCTCTTTTTATCCCAGTCTTCCCGTGGCTCGTATTACTTCACATTCACAGGTCCTTATTTTTTCCTGGTGTGCCTACAGATATAGAAATGTGACCATTTTCAGGTGATACTAGGGAAACTGAAGTACAAGGGTGATACCAAATGATGTGTGCTGGGAGCTCTCCTCTGGCCCTGCGGCTGGTGGCTGGAGCTGACCTTTCCTGATGGCACCAGGGAATAGGTAGAAGCTGTCTGTGGATGGCCTTTTGGTCCTGAGAAGCTAATCTAGTATGGTTAAACCTACATACTAACTACCTGAATGCACTCTTTTGCTTTATGTAGGAATCACTTTAAGGTTAGACACTAAAGACAAAAGTTACTGTGGCAGCAAGACTTCAGGAATAGCAGAGGGTGAAGAACACCAGAGTGTCTCCAAAGGCCATGTTCTAGCACTAGCAACCGTTGCGGTGCTGTGACATAAACCCTCATTCACCTGTGGGACCCCATAGCGATCAGGGCAGTGAGTTGCCACTGTATTGACCTTCCTTACCCAAGGTGAGCTCCACCATGAGAAACCCTTATCAGAAGAAGGTGAGCTCCACCATGGGAAACCCTTATCAGAAGAAGGTCATGAAGCCGTTGCTCAGTGCTGTGGTACGCAATGAGCAGTTCATCTTTTGATGCCTATAATGAAAATATGTTTGAGCTAGTTGGATGGGGCTCCCTTTACAGTCAGCAGACGGGGGTAAACCAGCTTCAGACATGGTTTGTCTGACCTCTACTCCTGCTCCCAGTTACACACCTACTTTAGAATAAAATTTTTCACACCTGACAGTGCTTTCTTCTTTCTACTGACTGTATGGAGACAGCTCAAATGATAGCTAAACCGCACGGGTGATGGGGTCTAAGGGACAGCCTTCTAAGTCGAAGTTTTCCTCCACACTATGGCTTTGCCTAGCTAGGAAACAACATGACCTTCCCACCAATGCAAAAAAAAAAACCAAAAAAAACCCAAACTGAGGACAGGCATGTAACAGGTCTTGATAATGAAGCCTAAATCAAGATAAACTAATTTAGCCATTAATTTTTAAAGTCCCAACATGAATACTACAAGTCAAGTGACATGATTCTTCAGGAAAAATAAAACTACAGGTAAATTGGTGAGATATTGTGAGTCAGACAAGGTTTTTCACTTGCGCACCAAGAAGGTATAGCTTGTTTAACAGCAATGAAGTTCCTGCATCAGTGCTTGATCCTCAGCCCAAGGCACAAAGACCATCCTGCCTTTACTCCCAGGTGCTAATTTCCTGTCCATTCCTGCAATGCCTTTTCCACCAGGAGCATGTGAGACGTTGAGGTTAGTTAGCTTCTAGCTGCTTGGGCAGCCTGACAATTTAAACTGGTAATGCTCAGGATGCCTGTCTCTTGTTAGCACTGTTTATGTCAAACTAAAACTCCACAGTTCACCTCTGAATTCGTCATTCCTGCTACTCTGACAACATTTATCGTCGCTTTAAGTTGTCCAGTTGCTGGTGAATAATAAACTCCCTCTTGGCTGAAGTCAATAGCTTAAACAGAACGTGCTGATCTGGCAGTTTTGCCTGGTTGTTGCATATGCAACGCACTGTACGTTCTGTTAATATTTGAGGTTTGTAGCCAAGTTGTCAGAGACAGGGCATATCTGAAATTAGGGAGCACTCATGCAAACCTTCTCTTCTCTTCTCTTCTCTTCTCTTCTCTTCTCTTCTCTTCTCTTCTCTTCTCTTCTCTTCTCTTCTCTTCTCTTCTCTTCTCTTCTCTTCTCTTCTCTTTTTTCCTTCTCCTGTTTTTACAGTCGGTCTGAGCTCCCTTTTCTCCTGGATAATTTTTATCTCTGGGTAACACAGTCCTTTCTGCAAGCAGGTATGATTTTGAGCTCAACCACGTGGGAACATAAAGAGACGTCACTTACAAATGAATATTCTTGCTCAAAATCTTTACCTTTTCTCCTTTTTAGTATTTTAAGGCTGTGCTCTGTTTCTCCATTTTCCCTAGCTTTGCTCAAGTGACCCAGCCACCACGATGCTTCCAGCTGATTCTGGCTGGCAGGGTAAGCTCTTGGGACAATGCTTCTAATTAACAAATGAGAGGAATTTTTTTTATACATCTACTCTAACCAATGTCTCCTTTTGTTTTCCCTTTTTAATTTCCTTCTTTTTCCCCTACTCCACTTCTTCCTTTCCCTGTTTAGCCTTTTCTATCTTGTCTCAGTCTCTCCTCATTTCCTTTCCTCTCTTGGGGTTCATAAACCTGCCAAGGCCTGGCCAAAGCAAAGAGAAATATGCATTTCACAGGCGAAGGTCATGTAGAGGGCAGCGTCATAGTTCTTACTGCAGGTCCTGGGGAAAAGGATGCAGGTTCATTCCAGAGCTGTTGCTCTCATTAAATTTGTCAAATCTACCCTGAGTAGGAATAAATAAAAAAAAATCTGGAATTTAAAGCAGAAGGAAAAGGGAGATGTTAAAATCCCAGTATTGGAAACAAGCTTTTGCCTAATTTGAATTTTCTTGGGAGGCAAGTTCTGGGAGAATTAAGCACAAGGTCTCTAGTCTGGAGGGGAATCACAAGTGGGGATTCTGTGCGGTGTCTCACACCGTATGCCTGTGAGCAGTGGCTGCCCTTCCCACCACAGACAGCAATTTGTCATCGTCCCAAAAAATTTCCTGCTTCTTCAGTGCAAAAATTGCTAGGTGGCAAAGCAATCCAGAGTGATGTGACCTACTTGAGCATGGAAATTGCCTATCCCCTACCCTGATTACACAACGTCAAATGAGGGAGGCCTTGAATTTCACAGTTTGCAATACAAAAAATTTTCTAATAAAAATGAGCATTGGAGTGTTGAAGTGCTTGTTAAAATCAGTGAGAGATACTACAACCTGGTTGGAAGTGTTTTCCTGTAGAACTCCTCACTGCCAAGATGGTATTTGCACATGTAAGTCACACTGTATTATTTCCTGCAAGGTAACAGGATTTCAGATTTGCTCTCTGGCATCACAGGAATTGTTCAGTGTTTGGACCTGCCAGTTGAAATTGACTTTTTTTCGGGCATGTGTAGGTCTCTCTGAAGGCCCCAGAGCTGGCTTCTGGCACCGCATGTGAAACACTCGTGTCTGCTTGTGATGGCTTTAGCAGCAGCTCCTGAGGGTTATGCACTTTTGCCTTCCCTCCTGCCATTTGCCCTAGTCTAAACAAACCTGCCATCTCTCTGTACTCATAGTCTTGTCAGAATAACTGCTCCCAAATGGGCAGAAACCTGTTTATTTAGTGCTGGTGTTTCTTAGCCCTTGTCAGATTGTCATGGCTTAATTCTTGATTTGCTTGAAGAGTTGGTCAGTGCGCATAAATCCTTGTCTGTCAATTGTGTGGTCAAATAACTGTTTTCATTGTCCCAGTGTGATATGCTGTGCCAAAGCACTTTTTTTTTTTTTTTTTTAATTTGGGCAGTAACAGGGTACTTCCCTGTCACTCCCAGTATAGCTGTGGGCAAAAGCCAGGCTGCTCTTAAGCACTTCTGCTGTAGCTCTGCAGAGGCGCATGGTTATAGCAAGGCTGATTTATATTTCCCTTGCTGCGTGTGTCTAATATAGAAATAAACCTTTACCCCTGCATTTGCAATGGTGACAGTCTGTGTTTTGGTCAAATTGGACAGTCCCCAACCTTCCCAGATTGGTGCTCTGTCTCTCACTGTCATGCTGCATGAGGACATGAAAGAGATGTCACAGACCTTACCAGAGACCTGATCTACAGCAGCTGCTTTTGTGACAGATGCCAAATATTTCCTATTTCCAGAGAAGATTTGGAACTGAATTTTCTTTGCTATGTGGTGAAATGGTAAGCTTCATGCTTTCAAAATACTAGAGGAAAAGACAAAAAGTGCATTCATTGAGCATGAGGGTGCACCAGAAGACTGCTGTTGGGCACTGTGCTCACCAGCATTGACTTCTCCGTGGGTGATATGGCTAGGGGAGGGCCCAAGAAGGGATTTGATGGGGATAAAGATGTGCCTTGCAGAAACTTAGATGGTGTTTCTCTCCTGGGAGTGGAAAAAGTGGAGAAGTCTGCAGATTGATGTGCAACCCATGGAAGTGCAAATTCTATTCTATTCTATTCTATTCTATTCTATTCTATTCTATTCTATTCTATTCTATTCTATTCTATTCTATTCTATTCTATTCTATTCTATTCTATTCTATTCTATTCTATTCTATGCCGTGCCGTGCCGTGCCGTGCCGTGCCGTGCCGTGCCGTGCCGTGCCGTGCCAAATCATGGGTTAGGTGGAGGTAGACTAAGATGTTGATCACCATAAAATGTTCTTGGCCTCTTGAATAAGTAGTGAGCTGTTCGGTGAGCTCAGAGCATGTCCTAAGGGAGGTGCATGGATCCTGTTCCCAACTCCTTTCCTTGTTGCATAAGAATATGGCATTGGTTAATCGCTTTAGCAACACATGAATAAGTTGGTCCCTGGCCCTTGAGAGATGGCACAAATTTGATTTCAGCTATGCCAGAAGGTGCAGGAGGGCTGTCAGTCTCTTGCCGTAAGACCCAGTGATGCTTGTAGGAAAGGCTGAGCATCAGCGTGCCCTCGGAGCAGGCTGAGTGCGGGGACGGATCCTGTTTGAGCTCTTAAACTTCCCTGCAGGCAGCGCTGCCTACAGCTGCTAGAAGATACCAAGCTTTGGGATTGTTTTTTCTTAGCTAGGGTCTTTCCATCTGCATGTTAGATTTTTAATGATGTTGATTTCCAAGGTCAAATTTGTTTTCTGTAAGACTTGTCACAAGAAAGGGTGGGATCGAAAGGACTTTATTGTGGAACTTGAAATCAAAATGAACACCACTGAAACTTGCCTAATTTGAGGAATTTTACCAGCAAAGTTGCATTGGTACCAATGTAAGTGTGTCCTTGTGTGTGACCACAGAAAATTATATAGATACCATTATGGCATCCTAATTGTACCACTGCAGTTTTGCTGTTAAAAATCCCTTGTATATAAACCATCTAGAGAAAACTGTCACTCTTTCAATAAAATAAACCCGTTATAACTTAATTTAGATGAGCTACACGACCCCTGTGATGTGGACTCTTTGTCACTACTTTGAATGCAATAACAAGGCCACAGTGAGCAGTGCTGTGATTTATTTGGGTGAGGGCTGTATTTTGGAAAGGACTTGGTTGGGAGCCAAGGAGAAAGAGCCAATTGAAGCTGCTTAGGAAATATCACGCATGTAGTTCCTTCAGCTATAAAGTGATGACCTTAACGCTTACTGCTGCTGTATCTGTAGCACGATGTAGTGCCTAGCTTGTCTACAGTGTGTGGAATTGACCCTTTTGGGCTGTAAGATGTATACACTAAATCTCTCTCAAAATTACAGCTCTCCTTCTCTGAGTACTGAACAAACCCCATAAGGCTTCCCAGGGTGACCTGGTAGTTATCTTTAGGTTATGCTATGAGATATATTTTATAAATATGACTGTGCTATGTGCAATATACTTTATATAACTGACGCTTAATACATACTATTGCATGCTGTTATACTTTTTACAATTAAAGTAAGACATTAATGTCTGTCAATATCTATAATGCTGTGACACTAACGTATTCATTATATAATGTATTAATGACTATGATGCTATAACACTACTTTAACAAAATGTTCTAGGAAAGTTAGCACTACAAAAAATGAACTCCACAGTTATAGTGAGGTTCAGGCTTCTCCTGCAACTTCAACTTGGTAAAATATTCTGCGAAGTTGTTTGGGGTTTTTTTTAACATATGTGTATGCGTATGTCTGCTTATAAATATACTATATATATATGCACACATGCACACACACACACACTTGTGGAATTTTTAGTGGAAAGGCTTAGGAGTTGCCAAATCTGGTAGCCTGATAGAGGCAAGGCAGTGACTGCCCCGTGTTGCCAGGTCCATGTGTAGTGATGCTGCACTTCTGTTCCCAACAGGGAGATGTGTGTGTGTCTGGCCACACAGATCAACACAGGCAGAAACGCTCAGCATTCCTGCAAACAGCAAACAGCACCAGTGGCCTCATCCTGTTCCCCTTTGTGGTTGACCAGGATGAAAACCTGTTAGTAGAAAACCCGCATGCATACACACAATGTGGGTCCCCCGGTAACTGGCCTTAGACAGTCCATGCAAGAGCTGGCTCATGGGTCCTCTCATCGCCAGTCACCTCCCACAAAGGCATGTGCATACAGATGGTCTCTCAGTTGATTCTCTGACCCCCAGTCTTCCTGTAGTTGGCCAGGACCTCCTGGTTTCTCCTGTAGCCAACTCACAGGCTCTCTGGTCTCTCCAGTATATGGCCCAGACTTGTGGCTGCTTTCCTACCTGGCTCCCAAAGCTCTTGTTCTACGTGCCAGCTAGTCTAGCTTGGTATTTGTTAGTGATTGCACACCGAGATACCCATACGATCTGCACACTCTTGCTTGCTCTGGTTGCTGTAGGACACACACACGGGTCCTCTGACCGGTGATCTGACTCCAGACACTCCCCACATGAGACCCCATACACACATGTGCACCCAGGTCAACGGAAGGGGCTTTGATCTGAAATAGCTGAGCAGGAATAAACAGCTGGAGAGGGGATGCAAGTTGGTGAAGACCTGGTGCAGCTCCTTCCAGCCAAATTCTCTTGAAGTTCCTTCAAATTCGTGGCTGCCTGCCTGCAACATTACAGCTAGTGAAACAAGGGTTTTTAAAAATTCCTTAAATCTAGAGAAACTGGATGGTCAACCCCTTGAATGACAGGTCATGATACTGGTACAAGATTATAAGAGAAACACTGACAAGCCGGAGGGAGTCCAGTGGAGGCCCAGTAGGACACTTTGGGGCTGGAGTGCATGGCATAGGAGGGGAGGCTGGAGAAGGGGAGGCTGAGGTGCTTCTGCTTCCTAAAAATGGTTATACGTAAACCAAAGACAGGCTCCTCTCAGAGGTGCAAAATAAAAAGGCAAGATACAGGAGCTGTGACAGGGGAAATTCTGAGCTCTCATTTGGAAAAAAACAAGTTTAATCAGAAGGGTGGTGAAGCACTGGCATGAGTGCTTCAGAGGCTGGGGGAAAAGAGATCTCCATAGCCATAAAGGCTTTAAGAAGTTGTTTTAGAAAAAAGTAAGTTCTCAAAAAAACATAGACTTATGGGACATTAAAAGAAAATCATCCTAGATAATGTTCAAATAGCAAACAAGATTTTTTGTATTGAATTTTTAGAGCAATTCTTTAAAGTTCTAGACCCAAAATACTTGCAGTTGGAGTTGCTTATTAAATTCTCCAGAGTTATTCCAACAGTCTGTGGAAGAGCTGTAGGGTTTTATTAAATTCCAGAGGAGTTTATAGTTAGGAAATTTATGGGAATAATTAGTAATAATCCTCACTAATATCGGAGTTAGATTCAAGCCTGCAGAGTTGAAAACTGCCGTGTTTTTACTGCTGTCATCCCTAGCCTTCACCAGTCTAATTTCTACTACCTTATCATGCTTATGCAAACCCAGGGAGACTGATGAAATACTATTCAGCATTCACCCTATGAAATGCTACTCAGCATTCACCCTATGAAATACTATTCAGCATTTACAAAAAGTTACCTTGTTTAGCCTTGAAATGCGGGTACTCAGCTGCAGTTCTAAATTCACTCTCATTTCAAAGCCCTTTTTCTAAGTTAGCGCTGCTTGGAGCTGCAACTGCGGTACGGGAGATCAGATAGCGGGCAAGGAACTGTTGACTTAAAATAAAAATATTTTCCCAAGTATGCTTACAAGATGTTCAGGTTTTTCCAGTGCTGTACGGTATCTGAAAGGTGAAAGGGCTGGGGAGCTGCTGAAGTGAAAGCAAATCTCTCTGTAGAAGGTTTGTAATAGCACGTTTTAATCTCCAGTATTAGTAACAAAGCAAAACAGACCCTACTTGTCTGTACTAAGGTGCTCTGTGATTTGAGAGAGCTGCTTTTACTACTGCAACCACAGGATTATCAGTAATGCCTGGTATGAAATGCGTTCATTGAGTTGCTTGCTCTGGCTTCGAGCCTTGCCTGGGGTCACATTTCAGCCCTGTTTTGCCCATCCCCGTGGCATGTTACTCTATTCCACTGGCTTAGCACTGTTTCTGTGAGATGTGACGAATATTGGTCTTCTGCGTATAAAGAATAAGCTGAAATTCTCCAGTCTATAGCCTATCTGAAAAGCGGTCTGGTCTAAGGGTAGTCTGGGCTCCAGGCCCCTCCTGGAAGAAAGTTCTCTTTCACATTTACAGTCTCAAAAACATCTGCGAGGAGGCTGAGGAAACTAGAAGAAAATAACAGTAGATATTGAAAAAACAATATCGATCTGGAAAACAAGGATTAAAAAATTAAAGGATCTGTGTCAATCGGGAACATGGCAATGTTTTATTCACTAACACAGTTAATGGCACTGACTTTGCGTGTTTCAGGTAATGGGAAATTGCTTATTTCTAAGTATGTTCTTTTTTCACTATGTTGGTTTTTCTTAATTGTATGTGTACACTTCTATGTTTGTAACTACAGAAACTCAAAATGGGATATTTTAAGAAGATGCTATTATAGCTCGCTGCAGATACTCATTCTGGCTTGAATTATGTGTAGTAGTTCATTAACCATTAAAATCCTTTGAGTTTCCGTGTAATTTGTTAGAAGTTTCGGATCATATCCAAACTGTACAAAGAGTTAGTTTTATTGTGATTGTCTCTCTTCCTCCAGCATGCGCTTGCAGAGATGGTTCCTGGTGAAAGCTGAAATTTGTCTTCTGATGACTGGCGAGCTGGTCTGTTGCTCTGTGCCTTGTCAAGCAAAACTAGACCTGTACTTAGAGGAAGCAGGAGAAGAGGGCTTACCACTTTTAGACAGCCAGTGTTAAATATGATACATGGATGAGTTTTTGTATGCTCTACTGTTATCCTACATCTGGCTGGGAGGAAAGCTCTCACATCATCTGTGCTTTTGTGAACCACTCCATCAGTTGCTGTGGTTTCAAAAAGGCAGGATTGTAACTCTATAGCACTAAGTAAAGGATGATGTTTAGATTTACAGTACCTATAAAATGATGATATGAAACTGTTATTTTTCTCTAGTCTACATATGTGTTAAGAGTTGGAACTGGCTGTTGGATGAGAACTGAGTAACGTTTCCCTGGAGGGGCAATGGTGAAAATGGTTCTCGGGAACTGACATTGCTGGGTGGGATAGAGTTACAGTCAGCATTAAGGTTTGTGTTTGGGAGCAGTGGAGAGTAATTGCTGATGACTGATAGGAGTCAAACTCTGGACTTTGGAAAAATAAATTCTACATGGTGTTTGAAAGGAACATTTCCTTCTCATTAGAGGGAAAAATGATCTATCATTTTTGTGAGGCGCTTCTTTTGGTTGTTTATTCTGTCTTCAGACTGTAAATCCCTGCTTTGGTAATGACATTGGTCTTTTGAATTGAGGAGATGTTTACCACTTGACTCCTATATGTTGGTTTAATTTAGGAGTATGGATGCCTGCCAGCAAAGATTCCATGGGCTCGACACAATCTTTAAAAAAGAAAATTGCTGAACTCAAAAGTTTTGAGATTGCTTTTGTATCCCAGATTTTAAAAGCATTTGGTGGGCTTAATGCTTTATATTTCTTTTATGCTTTTAGCATACTTTCAAGCTGAAATATGTTTTTTTAGAGAAAAAGCTCAAATTACCACTTGCTTTAACATTGTCTTTCCTAGACAGGCTAATGAGTGAACCACCAAAAAATTTACTGATAAAATAATGAGAATTTATGTCACTTCCACTTCAAGATGAACCACTACAAAATAGAGTGGATTTGACTGTGGCAGTACAGCTGGGATGTTTTCCTCAAATAATTGCTTGCATTCAGTTCCTGGATTGATGATGGCGATTAAACATCCCAGAATTTGAGGATGAAGAAAGGAGTGGCAAATGTCTTTGGCCATCTTTAATAACAGCCTGCCTTATCTCAGTTTGGAGTGGACACTGTAGCTTATATTTCAGATAATAATGCGGAGAAATATACTTGATGAGGAGTGATAAAACCATTTGAAAATACCTTTAGCATCTCAGTTTCTTCACTGCCGTATTCTGTGGTCTATGAATAGCTGAGTGGTGATCCGCTGTACCATTTTACTAAACTAAAATAGTTTCTTGCAGGCATCCAAAAGAGATTGCCAGGAAGGAGTCAATGAGCTCTGTAAGCTATTCCTCATGTACTTATGAAGTGCTTCTTACCTTGGTATGCAAGTGCCATTGAAGTCCTCAAACACCTGCCATTGGCTAAATGTTTATGTATTTCATTCAGTACAGAGCATCTCAGTAATTCCCTCCCTGGGGCCACATGTTGTGGTACAGAATGTCACTGGAGAGTGGTTACTGAAAATTAAGCAAGGATGCTGAAAACAATTCAGATTTTGGGTTACTGAACCATGAATCAATGGGTAAAGAAATGCCGACACTTTCAAAAGAACTACCAATGAATGTAGTGCAAATTTGGCACACTTAAAGAGGAAAAAAAGAGCATTAATTCTCTACAGCCACTTCATTTTGCTCTGAAGAACATCATGTCATTCCTGACCATGCCCATGCCTAATCCAGTATCTTCTCTCTGACAGTGGTGAGTGCCAGATGTTTCAGGCACTGTGCTTTGTTTCTTATTAGCCACTCGCCATCAAAGGATTCAATCCCTGCAATATCTTGAGCTTGAATGAACTCAAGTTATTTTGAGATTGCTGATGGAAGGCGAGAGGAAGGAGTTGTTTCAACAAGCGATCTGCACTAATTGCAGGGGTTGAAACCTTCCCTGATCCTGAATTGGTAATATGAAAGGCATGCTCTAGGATGGCTGTTCTGACGCAATAATTGAATATTCAGAGGAGCCAGTAGAGTCTTGACTGCCCTTTGGTTATATTTCTCAGGCTCCCTAATAGGTCAGCCTCAGGGAAAAGTTGTCTGGTTGCCTTGCTTTTGAGGGAGGAGAGCTGATCTGACTCCAGGACTAAGCGTACAGCATCATACAGGACACGTGTTCTACTGACTGGGAAAGGAGATGCACTCCAGTAGTTCATTTTATCCCCAGAGCGCTTCCTTGAACGAGTGAGATAAAGGCACTAAATTAAACGGTGCTGTTCCCCGATCTGATGTAGCCCTGTTACTTACTTTAATTATTGGGGCTGCCTTTTTCTTCTAAGCAAATGCTGCCCTGGGAACTTGTAAATTAATATGTTGATTTGAGTAAATATCTATTTTACACACACCTTGAGGCCAGAACTGCTAAATAAGAACTACAGACTAAAATTCAGAGAAATAAGAGAATCCAGGCCTCATAGTGGCAGCTTGAAAGCTGAAGCTAAATTACTGTGTGTCGGCTATCTCGAACCGACAATGATTATAATTGTTTTAGACACCTTGAAATTTTTTCGGACCAGTATTCTTCCACACAACTCCTGAGCTAGATTTCAGTATTGGTATGGAAAAAGAACTATTCCCAGTAAAAACTCTGGATAAGACTGTACTATTATGGAGAGTAAGAGGAAGTTGATGGATATGGCTTTTGGGAAAAAGAAAAGGCCCTGGGAGTGTTTAACTTGGTGGAGTAAATATACCCTACAGATGTGTCTACAAGAACGGCTAGAGGTAACATTGAAATGATTCTGGGCAAGCCATGTGAATTCTCTCCAACCACATGAATTGTATTTTCCCTGTGTGCATTATCATGAGTTGGAAGGCAGGATGATGAATGTGAGGAAGCAGTGCACCTTGCTGCAATGAAGGATAACTGCATACCAAGCTGGCCCCTCTGTATTACAAAGATGTTGAGAAGCCGGAGAGACTCCCTTTGGCTGCCAAGAAGGCAACAGTAGTGGAACATATGATAAATAATAAGAGACTGAGGGAGCTGGTCTGTTAATCTAGGAGAAGTAAAGAATAAGGAGAGTGTGATCTAATTACTGTTTTGTGGTATAGAGGAAATGGAACCACTTTCTGCTCTGAAATGCACAACCAGAGGGAACAAACAAAAGTCATAACATGGGAAATTCCGATTGCATGTAGTGAAAAAGTTTTTCACTGTGAAAGTTGTTAAGCATTGGCCCAGGTTGCACAGAGAGGTTGTGAAGGCCCCATCCTTGGAGATATTTAAGAACTGGACAAGGTCCTGGGAAAACTGGTTTAAGTTGACCCTTCTTTGATCAGAATGTTGGATGAGATGACTTCAAGAAGTGCCAGCCTAAATTATTCTATGATTGTTGGCCACCAAGAGAATAGTCACATTTTAGCTATTTTTTAAAAACAAGTCTAAGATAGACCTCAGGTTCCCTTTTAGGAATTTACCCAGGGATTACTTGTTTCTCAATGGTTTTGGCTTTTCTCTCTACTCCATCTCTTAAGAGGATTGCTGCTGGTAGACTTGTGTTGGTGGCCAGTAGCTGGAAGGGGGCTTCCAAACTCCTTATGGAGAGGAAGTCTGTAGGGTTGAATGGACCGTGGCTGACAGTGACAAGGGACATGCTATAGAGTTCCCTGCAGATGTCTCTATATCAGCACCACAGTGGTTTCCCCTCATACATGAATGTGGCAAAGTCAGGATTTGTTTGGCATATGCCATGGCAACCTGACTGCAATCAGCCCTTTTAACTCAGTGTAACTATAACAAGGCTTTGTCCCCATGCTTTATTCTTGTTAAGGACTTCATTATTGTGGATAATGTCATCCTCTAACAGACAAGGAGATATTCGGTTCCACATGCTGTTTTCGTTCTAAAAAGATTGAAACTTTGCAGAATTGGAGAGAAAGCAAAGCTTTTGTGTCAAAGGCCTAGAACAGAAGGTGCAACCAGAAGAATTAAAATGGTATACTTGCGAAGGGAACCCAAAGATATGACTGGTGTGCCATGATGGAGTAGGACCTCACACAACCAACTGTAACCCTTACTTTCCTCTTAGTGGCTCTGTGTCTGGGCCTTTCTTGCCCATAGAATCATAGAATCATAGAATGGTTCGAGTTGGAAGGGACCTTAAAGATCATCAAGTTCCAACCCCCCTGCCATGGGCAGGGACACCTCTGACCACAGCAGGTTGCTCAAAGCCCCATCCAGCCTGGCCTTAAACACTTCCAGGGATGGGGCCTCCACAACTTCCCTGGGTAACCTGTTCCAGTGCCTCACCACCCTCACAGTAAAGAACTTCTTCCTAATATCTAATCTAAATCTCCCCTCTTTGAGTTTAAAACCATTACCCCTTGTCCTATCACTAGACTTCCTGACAAAGAGTCCCTCTCCAGCTCTCCTGTAGGCTCCCTTCAGATACTGAAAGGCTGCTATCAGGTCTCCCCGGAGCCTTCTCTTCTCCAGGCTGAACAGCCCCAGCTCTCTCAGCCTGTCCTCATAGGAGAGGTGCTCCATCCCTCTAATCATCTTAGTGGCCCTTCGCTG